>JAJJWW010017871.1:0-132804 GCA_023531295.1 Papaver armeniacum
CATCGGGAGGCAGAGGTGTTCCATAGTGGGAGGGATATCAAGGACACGTGTACGGACTCTATATGTCAGAGTGAGAAAGAAGTCAAGGTGGTGCACGTGTACGGTATCCAGGAACTTAAGGGAAATTTAGGAGGGTTATAAATACCCATCTCTTAAGAAGGAGAGATTAAGCCTTTTCTGTGTAAAAATTAGTATTGTACTACTTGTTGGATCGAGTTATTCCTTCCTCTTTGGTGTAATTCAAGGGTTTACCCATTTAATTTATACCATATTTACACACACGAAACTCATATCAGATTATTGAGAGGAAAAATCATAGTGCAAAGATGTGTTTTTATTGGTGATGATGATGCTCTATGGAACCATCTTCTGCCATGGTTATGTTGGTGCGATGTATTTCAGTGACGATCAAAAATGAAGTTGTTTGCGTTTACAGATAAACTGCGCAGATAAATGGATGGGGAACTACTGCTTATAAAGGGTTACAGATCTACTTTAGGGTTTTGCTTTCAAAAGACGGAGGCGCAAATTATATATCAGTACTGCTTATATATGGTTTAGTTCAGGGTTCACTTATTTTCGTTATTTGATCTAGCGGTATCTATGACTGACCTACATAATGATAGATTAGACGGTTGTGATATATCATTTCAAATGGGGACAACATACAGTATCATCAGGTGTTAAACAGCATTGGATTAGGCACATTTGGGGCAAGCGTCTACTTATCATCTCCAGCAGGCACATGAGGAGCTCCGGCGTGTATCCCGGCAAGTTCATTGTTTACCAACTGAAGATCTGACTACACTTAGCATCCCTTTCCTGGAAGAGGATGTTTTTCCATAAGAAATCAAAAAATAATTGATATGGTGGTGGATTGTCTGATTGACTCCTACTTAGACCGAATAATCCAAAACAAATTGCAATATCCTTTGTTCAAACTTCAAAAGGGAGAAACGTGGTTTGGATACATTTCTACTTGAGATTCCGTTGCTAGAGATTTGTCACTTGACCTTGTCTAAATTGTTTATTATTGTTGTCCTATTCTGTTTGGGTATGGTATAACTTTGAGGTTATTCCATGTTTATTATCTATTAAAAAACAAAGTCTAATTATGTATCCAGCGACAATTCACGTATGATTGTAGACAGATAATCATCTATTTTCTACATCAAACTTAAGTTTGTTGTACATTGCGTCGTTCATTTTTCTGGTTAGTCATATGGGAGGCATACTATTATATTAAATGGCAGTACTTGCGTTTAAATTAATCCATGTGTTCCTGGTCCGACGCCAAAAACATGACAATACTTTAATAGTTTATATATATGAAAATTTGATAATCACGCTTTTGATTTTCCTCAAAGCTCAAGATTTCATTTAAACAAATCAAGATTCATAAAAAATGAGTGTTTAATGAATTAAAATGAATATTTTTCCAAAAAAATCAAAATTCATTAAAAATTTCAAAAATCTAATAACATACACGGTCATAACTGTGAAATTTATTATTTATTTATTTTTTCTGATAAGTCAAAAACTGTATTAATAGATAACAAGAATTACAAAAAGGGGCACAGAAGGCCCCCCGCCCCCATAAAAGGGGGACAAAAAAATAACTATCTTAAAAGCCAAAGAAGCAACAAAACCAAAAAAAAATAACCACCCACTTTTCAGGTCTATTGAGTCTCTCAAGTGAGCGAGAATATATCCACGTAAGCTTAAAGAGGACAAAAGCTTCAATCCAAGGCCTAATAAAAAAGGGGCAAGAAAGTGACCTCTTGCAATCGGGTTACGTACCGACATTCCGATGTCTTTCTAAAGAAGAAAAATAGAAAAAAGGCAAAATACCTAACTCCTATTCAACTCTAAACCAAAGAATTAAGTTGCAAAATTTTTCTTGCTAGGCTCCATATTAGTACTGGAAACTTTATGTTTTTGCGGCAGAAAGAGCTGTCTTGTGGCTTGAGATTTCAGTCTCTGAGACCAGAGATCTCCCTTGTTGCACTTTAATACCCAACTCACTTTGCTATCATGTTCCGAATCGAGTCCTTATTAGACCACGAGAAGAGATTACTTGGAATTCCATTTATCTTTTCTCTGTCTCCTTGTCCAGAAGGTAGATCACCCCATTTTCTCCCTTTAACACGAGGTTGCTTTTTTCTTGAAAAACCTCATTTAAACCCCCTCATCTTGGAGTACACTAAATTTATTCGGAGACAAAATCACTCCGGGATTAGGTATACGAACTACTGAGAATTCAACGAGGAGGTTTTAGTCAAGTAGACGCAATAGCCGCATGCTTAGCTTTCTCAAAGTCTTGATCGCCTTAGTAAGGTAGCTTCAGATGTGGCTAAATATGCTTCCAGATTTTCCATAGCAGCACGCTCTTCATCACTTACTACAATATTATCAATTTCAGTGTCATCAACCGTTGAATCAATGTTTTGTTTAACTGATTTTCTATGCTTTACCAGTTGCCAAGCTTGTTTTGCAGGCTTTTCAAACTCAGTCACAACAAAAAAGGTTCTATCGCATCTGATGTTACTACTTCTGGTAATATTGCTAATTGGAATTTTCATTTCAATAGAAATCTTCATGATGATGAAGCTGAGCAGTTTACATCTCTTATTGAACTTATTGGTCCAGAGCCACCTATACTTGGTAGTTCTGAAGACAACAGAAGATGGACATTATCTCCCACATGTTATTTTTCCATAAGTACATTATACTGTGCTCTCCATCCAAGTACAATTTCTCCCTTGTTTCCTCATAAGGAAGTTTGGAATATTAAGGTTCCAACCAAGATAAGTTTCTTTTTATGTCTTGCTGCTCACGATAAAATCATCACCATTGATAAGTTTGTCGAATGGGGGTATAGTCATGTCAATAAGTGTCCCCTTTGCTGTATAATGCCGAAGAAAATGTTAAACATATGTTTTTCGAATGCACATTTTCAAGAAGAATTTGGACTTGCCTTCTTCCATCTCATGGTATACAGGGTGTTTGGCCTTCCACTGTGTTTGATTTGATGCAAGTTTGGTGTACTCTCAAAGCTCCCGCGGATGATAAGAAAGTATGGTCTTTAGTACCTGCAGCTGCACTTTGGAGCATATGGAATGAAAGAAACTCACGAACTTTCGACGACAAAGCAAATGATATTGAAGCAGTCTGTCATAATGCTAGAGCTCTCATGTTCTCTTGGGCTTCATTGTTTAAATATAGTCTGAATGGGATATCTAGTAATGTTTTGCTAAATTGGGATCTTATTTTTCTTTAAAAAGTAATTCCTCTCTTCTTACTCCTTGTAAGAAGTATCTTGTACATTCCTCTTCTTTTCTAATAAATCTTCTTCTTTAACAACAACAACAACAACAAAAAAAAAAAAAAAAAAAAAAAGCATGATAACATGTCCTTTATGTGTCCATGATGTGAGAGAGTTTTAATGTAATGACTTTCGGAAACTAATATTTTCAATTGTGAAGAAATGTGTGTGACTAAAATCTTGAATAGTTAGTTTTACAGTTACTTTTGAATTGGAAACGATTTAGATGATTAAAAAGTTCAGCTAGAAACCCAGATGTACTCTATCCAATGTTGCATCTGAAGTGGATTTCTAACTGAATTTGTTTGCTCTGATTGCCACCCTTAGCACCCGTTTTTTTGTTCAATTAGTCTTCTTGGAATTGTTCCGTGAAAATATTTGTTTCTTATAGGAAACCTTACATACACTTGTGATCTTGAATATGATTTCTCCTCTCAAAAGTATGTCTCGTTTTCATTAATTTTTGTTTACAGTTCCATCTTATTCATCACAAGTTTGGTTGTTCAATTGATTTTTATAAGTTGAATGTTTGTTAATGTCTGTTTTGTTTTCAACAGGTGGATGATGGATAAAAAAATGAGCTTATCAAATGCTTCTCCAAAAGCGACCAGTGTGGAGGTCATCATGACACGAAAAGAGTTGCAAGACCTGCATTAATCACTTTTTGTGGTAAGGATTTTAGGAAATCGTTTGGCATCTCTATAATCCTCCTCCTCCTGTCTTCCTCCATTAATCACCACCACCACTACTATTTTCTTCAGTAGCACCACTAAATCAACCACTAAACAGTTATAAATGATTTTGATTATTCCTTGGAGGGACAGCTGATTTTGATTTTGAAATGATTTGATTTGGTATGAGCGATCTTGGAAATTGGGTTTTCATTAAATGGGTATGGGTGTTCACTGAATGTATTGCTGGTATTCCTTTTTCATGGAAGGAGTTGCCAGAACTTCAGTGAATAATTTGGGGAATATCTTCATCGAAGGTATTGCTGGTATTCCTGTTCCCTGCCGAGCTAGTTATTGAGATAGGTTTATGGATATTCATATCTTGTAAGGAATGATGAAGAACTTCAGCTAGAAAGCACTTCAAATTGTTGCAACCTAAATGTACTCTATTCAGGAGGGTTCTACCAGACAATGTTGCAACCCAAATCTGTAGTATTTAGGATTCCACTGGATTTCTAACTAAAATTGTTTGCTTCCATTGCCGCCATTTTCACACTTTTTTTATTCAATTATATCATGGAAACTATCTATATATTCTTGAAAGTGTTCCATGAACATACTTTATAACATGACTTTAATTTGGTGCACAGATGTGTAAAACCATGGAATGCAATAGCTTCAAATACCTTACATGTGATTCTTCATAAAATTGCGATGAAGTGAGAGTGCAAGTGACGTAATTAGATCATTTTTCAGTTGAAAAGGCTGAAAGACAGTGCATGTGCTGCTGATGACATAATGGATGAATTCTTCTACGAAACCTCCTGTGTCTACATCAACAGCTTCAAGACTTGAAGTATATGTTATTTTGCCTCTTCCTGCAATTTCTTCTCTAGAAGTTAGAGGTTCTGGCAATGATATTGACTTCTCCTCTCTATAGTAAGTTTAATTTTTCTCATTTTCAATGATTTTTTATTTTGGCCATTTCTGATTTGATCCTAAGTAACAAATTTTTCATGAGGATTATTTCTAATGAGTACCGTTCGACTTATTTATTACACCGAGTATGAACATGTAATGTAACTAGTTTCAATTTAATGTTCACCATGTACACTAGGAAGTTCTTGGTAATCTGAAACATAGAGCACATATTCCTTCATGTTACTTGTAATTGAATTTGAAGATAGCGAAGAAACAGAAACTGCTCATGATTTGTGATTGTTCAGATTTTTGTAAAATATTTAAAAAATTTATACTTTTCATTTTTCCTGGTTGACAGAAAGCAAGTAGGAATCCCAGTTTCGTTTAATCTCTATGTAAACTACTTATCGTGAATGAGTCTAGATGCTTTATGCTATTATTTGTGCTCTGGGTTACAAGTATTTGTATTTTGACATCTTGGTTTACAGAACAAAAACATGTCCTTTTGGTGGTCCTTAGTGTCAGATCAGCCAGAGTTTGAATAATGACTTTTCAAAACTAATATCAAGTGTGAAGGAATGTGTCTGACTAAAGTCTGGTATTGTTACATATTCGAATAAAAAATTTCACTACCTTTCTTTTGCTATTCTCATTGTTTTGCATCTCAATTTTGGCTAGATGACCATGCAACTAGTTATCTTTCTTGTCTTTTCTTAGTCGCAGTAGTCTACTTGGGACTTGTTGGTTTCATCTGTCGGATTGTAGCTAGTTTTAGTTCCATTGAGATCTTCAAAATCGATTTATGTGTTTAGTAGTGATTGTGTCTATGTTTGTTCATTTGATGGGTATCTTCTTTTCTTTTTGAGGTCAATGAACTTGTGGTTTTCTTTTTAGTAAAGCACACTTGTGGTCCAGTTCAACAACATGTAATATTGATTCACACACTCTTGTCTTGATCACCTCTTGGAGCCGTCTAGTAATGGATGATTAAGAACTTCAGCTAGAGAACAGTCCAAATTGTTGGAACCAAAATGTATCCTTTTAAAGAAGACCCTAACGAATAGTGTAGTATTTCGGATGCAAATGGATTTCAAACTGAATTTGTTTGCTTTGATTTCCGCCCTTCTTCGTACACTCTTTTTTGTTCAATTGTGTCATAAAAACTATTTGTATCTTCTTGAAATTATTCCGTGGACATATATTATTAATATTGCGTCATTACCTTTATTTTGTGCAGAGATGCATAACTACATGCAAAAGTTTCTAAATACCGTACAGATGATTCTTCCTAACATTGTGATGCTGAGAAGAAGCAAATGACATAAGAATATCAATTTAATTTTAGCTTAAAAAGTTGTTGGACAGTGCTTGTGATGCTGATGACATAATTGATGAATTCTCTTCGGAATTGCATCTTCATTGATATAGACAGTTTGAGTTCGTTTCAAGCTGGTTAAATTTCTACGAGTGATAAGGATTTCTGTAATGACTTATTCTCTCATTAGTAACTCTTGTTTGTCTCATTTTCATTGATTTTCTCTTTAGTTGATTACACGATTCTTAAGAAATTGGTTCGAGTACAGTTCGAGTCTGAGTATGAGATGTAACTAGTTTGAGTTAAACGTTCACCTTGTATACTAGGACGTTCTTGATAATCTGGAACATTTAACACAGGTATGTGTATTCCTTCCCGCCACATATACAGTAATTGGATTAGAACATAGCGATGAAACGGAGACTTCCATGATTTTCTCATTGTTATAGTCTTTGCTTTCTGGTATCTTTTTCCTGCTGATATACGATTACCTCGACATTTTCGCATAAATACTTTTCATTTCTTCGCTTTAAGGTCATGGAGGTTTTGTACTTTTAGTAAAAGTTTACTGTTTGCACCATGAAGTTTCAACTCTGCATAGTTCATCGAATATAATCAGATTATTGGCGATTCTTATTTGATATTTATTTATGAATTCTTTATTGTCGGTTGGGACTTCTTAAAAGTGGATTTGATGAAGGTGTTCGAAGAATTTCACGACCACAATGTTCTAGATAAGTCGTTGAAAAATAATTTTATTGCTCTCGTTCCTAAGAAAGCGGGTATTGAAGAAGTAAAAGATCTTCGGCCTATTAGTCTTATTGGGAGTGTGTACAAAATCATATCAAAAGTCTTAGCGTAGCATTTAAAGGTTTACCTTCCTACCCTAATTTCATCATCTCAATCTAGTTTTATTAAAGGAAGACAAATTCTTGATGGGGTGTTGATAGCGAATGAATGTGTAGATTATAGACTTCGTAAAAAATTACCGGGATTGGTGTGCAAGCTTGATTTTGAAAAGGAATTTGATAATGTGTATTGGAATTTCCTAAATGCAGTCTTATACAAAATGGGCTTTGGTGGTGTTTGGAGAGCATGGATTAGGAATTGCTTAACCTTTTCAAATTTCTCGGTTCTTGTTAATGGATCTTCTTATGGATACTTTGGTAGTGAAAAAGGACTTCGTCAGGGTGACCCACTATCCCCTTTTCTTTTTACTATCGTTGGTGAAGTTTTAAGTTGTATGTTGAGCAAAGCGCAAGAACTTGGTCAAATTTCGGGTTTCTCGGTGAAAGAGGGGGGAACAAAAATAAATCACTTGCAATTTGCCGATGATACTATTATTTTTCTTGATGCTAAGAGGGAATAAGTTGACGCTCTTCGTTACCAACTTCTTTGTTTCGAGTTAACTTCGGGTTTGAAGATAAATTTTTCGAAGAGTAGTTTATTTGGGGTCGCGGTCGAAAAGGAATTGAAAATTTTGCTACTATGTTAGGTTGCAAGAATGATAATTTCCCTAGTTTGTACCTCGGTCTTCCCTTGGGAGACAAGGTGGGTGGCTCGCAAAAATGGGAAAAAATTCTTGAAACTTTTGGGAAAAGAGTTGCTTCATGGAATGGGAAAACTTTCTCAAGAGGAGGTAAGCTAACTCTCATAAAAAGTGTTTTGGCTAATCTTCCTATTTATTATCTTTCAATTTTTCTTGCCCATGCTCCATAACAAAGAAAATTGATAGGGTAGTAAGAAATTTTTTATTTAGATGACCCTAATAAGAAAAGAGTTCATAATTTTCGTTGGTCAATGGTTTCTAAAACAAAAGAAAAAGGTGGTCTTGGCATTCGAAGAACTAAGCAAGTGAATTCGACTTTGCTAAAGAAATGGTGGTGGCGTTTTGGGATAGAGAAAGATGCTTTATGGAGGAAGATTATGGTTGAAAAATTTGGTGAAACATCCAACGGATGGGAAACTCTCCAACCCAAGGGATAAAAAGGAGGTAGTTTGTGGTTTAAAATTTTCAAAGAGCTAGAAGATTTCAACAAGAATATTAGATTCAGAATTGGGGCGGGCAAGGAAACTAGATTTTGGGAAGATTTTGGCTAAGGGATGGAAGATTATGTGATATGTTTCCTTTGGCGTATGAAGCTTCAAGGACCAAAGAGTTTGTGGTGGCTACTATGTATGAAGTTAGGGATTGTGGTATAAGGTGGAATTTTATGTCTAGAGAAAGATACCCTCAAATCATATCAAATGAATTTTCCACAATATCAAATCTTCTCTCTTCCGTGTCCATTCAAGAAGGTATTTTGGATAGTCGAATTTGTGTTGGAAGTGAACATGGTCACTATACGGTGAAGGATGGTATAAAGAATGAAGGAGAGCAAGATGAGCCAACATTTCCAATCGATGTTGTTTGGAGTGTTTGTTGTTTTTGCGAGGAAAATAATGAAACTAGCTCGCACTTATTCTATGATTGTTGGAGGACCCGAAGAATATGGGATTACTTTGTTGAAGGATGTCAATTTCGGTGGACTTATGACTCAAATGTCACCACAACGGTGAAATCTTGGAAGTTTAATTGGGGAGATGAAAGACTTAGTAGAATATGGAATAATATCCCGGTTGCAATATGGTGGTGTATATGGAATGAGAGAAATGCAAGAGTCTTTGAAAGGAAAAGGAAAAATTTGGTTAGCCTCATTAGAAATGTTAAACTCCAAGCGTTCTTTTGGGCGGAGTCGAACACAAGGATGTTAGGTCTAACGGCAAATATGGTGATAGCACTTTGGGACTCTTTATTCCGACCTTCGTGATCTTGGTTTGTTTTTGTTTTGGGTTGCCGAATCTCCTTTCGGCTCCCTTTTCTTTTTGCTCTTGATGTATTCATTGGGTTGAGGTGCCCCTCTTAAGTACCTCATTTTCAATGAATTTCCTCTTTGTTCGATAAAAAAAAAAAAAAAAAAAAAAAAAAATTTATGAATTCTGGTTACACTTGTGGATTCTAGTCCGGTTGGCGTGAAAAAGTCAATGTAACTCTTGCAGTCGAGCATTGTCATTCCAGCATTTAGAAGGGGGTTTATTTTGTCTTCTGTAGCTTTTATAATTCGTAAGCAATTTATAAGATGGATATAAATTTAATATTTATACCAACTTTTGTTACAAGAAATTTGAAATTCAAAATCTAGAATGAGAGCAAGCAATGTGCCAAATGAGGGGTTACAGTTTTGTATTTACCAAAAAAATAAAACCAAAATTACGACTAAAAGAAACAAAAAATAAAGAATCAAGGACAAGGATCGAGTCCTCACCTTATACCAGGTCCAGGACCACAATCCATAAGTGTTGTTGAGCTCAGGGCGAAAATAGTGAGAATCCAACACCTTGAATATTTTTTGGTCACTTGATGGACATTATGATGGGAATTTTAGAATCACCACAGCACAATTTCTAGTCGCAAAAATGATATATTAGGCCACAAAAATACAAGATTACTACAAAGGGGATTGCCAACGTTTTCAAATTTGGAGGTGTACTAAGTTTCAGTTTCAGGCAGGATACATATTTTGGAAAAGCATAGAGTATATAAGCTGGTGCGAGTGAACTTAATCACTGTGGTGCATTTGATTTGGCACGGGCTGGTGCTGTACCTAGAACCCCTATTTAGGGATGATGTCGTGCTTCGTCTCATGGGCCATTTTTCTAATATAATGTGTTTAGGGTTCAGTAGTAGGATTATAACATCGAGAGTCCTACCAGTTTGCGGCGGCGCATCTCTATAATCCTTCTCCTGCTTTCCTCCATTAACCACCATCACCACCACCACCATCACCACTAAATCAATCAATATATACCTTGGAGGTACAGAAGGAAGCTGATTTTGATATGATTTGGTATGAGCGGAATCAGAAATTGGGTTTTCATTCGAGGTATTGTTCCCTAGCATAGAAGTAAATGCTGCTAACTTTTGTAGAACATCAATTCCGAGCATCCACAGGGTAAGTATCAAAAGAAGTACTAAAATCAGTCAGTTCTCAAATTTTATTCTTAATGATTAATTTTAATTAGTTTTCTTCTCTCCGCTAATTTTTTTTTTTTTCTCAGGAACTGGACAACAGGTATGTTGACCCCAAATTTCCTGCCGGAAGAGTCCACGGCTACTGTGATCAAAAGCATCCTATCTCAGAAAACGAATTCCTGGTGCAGAAGTATAAGAGAGGAGCTTAATTTTATGTCATCAAAAGCATTTGTAAGTGTTTCAAAGTTACACTCTCAAATTACTCGTGCTGATGTGTTTAATTTATCAGTAATATGCGAACCACAAGATGATTTAAGTTATTTGTGCTTTGGGTTATGGTGGAGTATTTAGGGAAAGGAAATATATTTCTTTATTGGTATCATTCTTTTATTTATTATTATTATTTAGAAAATAATATTATAATAAATTAAGTTATTTTCATTTATGAAGAATATATTAGTAATATAATTATTTATGTAGGGATTTATTAGTTTAGAAATATCTCTTATTTTAGGTAATAGGTATTTAGATAGTTTTGGAAATATTTAAGGTAGGATTATCTATATAAGGAGCTCTATGTATTATTATTAAACAGTTTTGAATGAATTAAAAAGTATTGTGTTTCTTGAGTGTTATCTCAGAAATGTATGAGTTTTGGATTTAATTTTGTTCAATGCTTCCGCACTGCATCAGTTGGTTCAGAGATAGGCAACGCTCCTGCATCATGTTTCAAGGAAGAGATTATGGTGTTGTTCGAAGAGCCGCTCTCAACGATGAGAAAGAGCAAGCGATAATAGATGATCTAGAACGGAAGGTTAAGGCGCTCACCCTCCAAATGGGTCAAATGCATCATCAAGAAGAGCCCCATCATGGTCCTAGCCTACAGCGAGTGGAGGAAGTGACCGGTGATGAAAACAAAAACCTCTTTGGCGACAAGGAGAAAGGATTTCAAGGAGTTGCACATGACCGCGAGATTCATTGGAGTCGGGTTAAAGCTTGAAATCCAAAGGTTTGATGATATTTTTCTTTTTCTAAATTGAGAAATATCAAGTTAGTGTGGATTGGAATTCACCACCAGTCTATGATGTTTATCCCGACGATAAGTTTTTAGTATGTCCCAAATACGTTGATCATTTTCATGAAGCGTTTTGTACGATTAGTCAAGTGCAAGAGTTATTGTGTCCGAAAATAACTTTGCAAAGTTTGGATTTGCCAAAGGATTATATGAAGTTTCCTCAACGAATCATTCATGCGAGCAATTATACGACCAAAATTCGAGGACGAATTTTTTTTGAGAAGGGGAGAATGGTGGAGTATTTAGGGAAAGGAAATATATTTCTTTATTGGTATCATTCTTTTATTTATTATTATTATTTAGAAAATAATATTATAATAAATTAAGTTATTTTCATTTATGAAGAATATATTAGTAATATAATTATTTATGTAGGGATTTATTAGTTTAGAAATATCTCTTATTTTAGGTAATAGGTATTTAGATAGTTTTGGAAATATTTAAGGTAGGATTATCTATATAAGGAGCTCTATGTATTATTATTAAACAGTTTTGAATGAATTAAAAAGTATTGTGTTTCTTGAGTGTTATCTCAGAAATGTATGAGTTTTGGATTTAATTCTGTTCAATGCTTCCGCACTGCATCAGGTTACAAGTATGATTAAGAATTTCAGCTAGAAAGCACTTAAAATTGTTGCAACCTAAATATACTCTCTATTCAGGAGGGCTCTACCTAGATAATGTAGCATCCAAATTCTGTAGTATTTAGGAGTCCACTGGATAATGTAGTGCTTCCATTGCCTCCCTTTGCACACTTTTTGATTCAATGATATCTATATCTTATAAATATAAACCATCATACATAGACTTCTTTTCATTCTTTTCTTGCTAAAGAAAATAAAATAGAACTGTTCATTACAGATCAGACCTCTTTTTTCTTTTTCTTTTGGTAATTGGTTCAATCATACATCTGGAAGATTTTAATTTAAACAATGTTACATATATCTTTTCATAATTTTAGTAAAATTGTTGCTGGCTAAAAATTCGAGCTAGTCAGGAAAATTCTACAAAAAGAGGTAAAAAAAGATAATTTTGACATTTAAAAACAACATCTTATCAGAAGAGGAACAAAACTCTTCTCTGTTACCGGCGATCTAGAAAAGTAACTTCATATTATTGAGAGGAGAAATCATTGTGCCAAGATGTTTTCATTGTTGATGATGATGCTCTATTAAACCGTCAGCAATGACTATGTTGCTGCTGCTGTGATGTATTTTAATAATGACGATCAAAGATGATGGAGTTGTCGTTGTTTGCGTTCATGGGTTAGGGTTTGCGTTCAAAAGACAGAGGCGGCGCAGATAAATGGCTGAAGAATACAAAACTACTGCTTATAAAGGTTTACATATCTAATTTAGGGTTCGCTCATACTTGATCTAGACGGCTGTGATATGTGCTTATACACGTGGTTCGTTTATTTGCAGGGGATCTCAATGCATTTCAACTATCTAGTATCATCAGGAGTTAAACAACATTGGGCTAGGCACATTAGGGGCAAGCGTTACTCATCGTGCACGAGGAGTTCCAACATCTATTCTGGCAAGTTCATTGTTTATGGTTTTTTAGCATTTATTATGTGGAAGAGGATGCTTTTCCAGAAAAAATCAAAAAATGCTACTAGGAGGTATGGATTGTCTCCTGACCCAACAATCCAATACAAATTTTGATAACCTCTATTCAAAATGGAGAAATGTGTTTGGGTATATTGCCATTTGAGATTTTGTTACTAGACATTAGTCACTCGGCCCGGTATAAATGGTTTATCATTATAGTCCTCTTTTGTTAGTGTTATCATGTCACGTAACTTTGATGTTATTCCCTTTTGCGTTAAATTTAATCCATTAGAATTTCTGCGTTTAAGTATGAACTCCAAAGGTTTTAAGAGTATCAAATTTTGGAAAAATTCTGGAGCAACATAACTTTTAATTATCTATGAATTTTGAATAAGTAATGTTGGCGCTTGGAAGATGTCACATTGGTTTTTATTACTTTACTAAAAAAATTGTTATATTTTAACGCCTTTAACTTCTTGAGTTTTCATTAATTTTTGATAATATCTTTTTATATCTGCAATGAAATTAAATTTAAAACAAAATCCAATTTTTCATTAGCAAGTGACAGACCTGTGGATCGCACGGGTGAAAAATTAGTATCAAAACAAAATAGACTAGTCGTAACGCCTTGTCACTTAATTAAGCTTGTGGCACGATCCTAGTTAGTAATTCTCCGAATCATTCCCGAATGATTCGCGAACGTATCTGAACTGACTGAATCCGAATGATACTTCCGAACTATTTGAACTTCGAACTTACACTAGTGGAAAATGGGTGTTATACAACCCACATCTGAGACCCTCATTGACGGTAGTGGGACCGTTGACCGAATATAGCGGTCTCTGATATGATAAAAACACGGACTAAATCCGAGAGCTTATTTAGCGGTCTCGAATAAGAAGATTTATTTACCATCCCGCCATCGTGGAATTACCAATTCGAGACCTCGGAGACCCATGATTAATGATGTGCATTTGGTTAGATGAGCTTTTGGAGATGTTTGCGATTTGAGCCATTGATCGAGATTGAGATGGATGGTTGGATCGTGAAGAGGCGACTTCGTTATTATCGAGAATAAGATACCAAAACTAGAGACCAAATTTCAGATCTCTCCATTTACATCTTCTTTCGGTCTTCTTCTCTACTTCACTCACACACCACCATAGCCACGATTCATTGCCTCTATCAATCACCACCACCAACAACCTCTTCTTCTTTTAAGTATCCATTCATCACCGAAGAAGCAAAATCCTGGTTTTCTTATTCTTCTACTCCTCCTCTTCTTGTATATCTATGTTTTTCAATATGATTTATATTTTTGATGAGTTAGGGTTTTATAGTTTAATTGAAGAATTGAGATAGCGTTGTGATTGGGTTTTGGTTATTTTTCTAATTTGAGGATTCAAGAACGGGGAAGAAGAAGTATTAACCGATGTACCATCAATAAGGTAATTTAATGGTTCGTTTTAGGATTACTTCTAGTTCCCTACTTCTGATTTTGATTTAAATCTCTTGATTTTGTTTTCAAATAAAACCCTAGGTATTCTATTTGGGGTTTTTTGAATTTGATTTTGTACACATCTATGTTTCAGATGGAAGATGGATTCTTAATGGGTTTTTTTTGAAAGAGGGTCAGAAGATGAACTGGTGAAGTAATAATTGCTTCTTTAAGGAATGATTTATCTAATTGATGTGGGGCTTTGGTTCCTGAGTTTATCTCTTTGGTCATGTATGGTAATACTAGTTTGGGTTTTTGTGATTAACAGAAGGCAATAAAGGAGTCAAATTGGTGGTGGATTCTGATATTATTGTTGATGTTGCTCTTAAGGTTTTGCGGTGCTGATATTATTATTGTACTTGTAGTGCACAATGTACATTAAGGTGGCCTCTACACAATTATGATCAAAGGCTTATTCATTTTTTTTTTCTGTCTTTTACAACGTAGTGAGATATTGAAACTGGCAAAACATTTTAATTCGTGGTGATTTTTAGTAACTCTGCAAAAGCTCGTGAAGGAGCTCTACTTGGATTTGAGTGTATTTGCTAGAAGCTTAGAAGATTGTTTGAACCGTATGTGAAAGTTTCACATGGCAAATGAAAATATTATTGTTGTACTGCAAGTTTGTCCTTAATTATCCGTTTGTTTGTTTCGGTTTAGGTACATCATTCAAATGTTGCCGCTGCTGTTAGTATCTTTCTCGGACCATGTTTTAGCTGTGCGTGAAGCTGCTGAATGTGCTGCTCGTGCAAAGATGTCACAACTTAGTGGTCAGGGAGTGAAACTTGTTCTTCCTTCGCTCCTTAAGGTAAATTTAAAGAAAATTCTAGTGTCTATTCTATTCTATTGTTGTCTGGATTGCTCTATTGCATGGTTGTGATTGTAGCTTACCTTATCTATCTAGGCTGTAATATAGGCCTATAATCAGCGTCACTGAATGCAGCTTATTCTGAATGAAGTCTCATAGGTTGTCTTCTTACCGTACTGCATGGGCTTAATTTCTCTATAAACATTTTGATTATGTTATGTTCTCAGGGGCTAGAGGATAAAGCCTGGAGAACAAAGCAAAGTAGTGTGCAACTACTTGGGGCAATGGCTTACAAAGACTAAACAAGCTTGTCTCGAGTGCCTCCCTCGTATCATACCCAAGCTTACGAGAGGTCTATTAATCACCTTTTTTTTGTTATTTTCCTATTCGGAATGGATGGCGGGTTGATCCTTTATTTCTATTTGAGTAGTGATATTCTATGGGATTTTGCTCATAAGAGGGCCTTATTTTTGCCTAGAATATTCATTTTCTAATCTGCCATTTGTTTGCGGTGTTTTAGCTGCCCTTGGAAAAGAGTACTTTGGGAACTTATTACGGATATTATTCGTAATTGTTCTCATGAGAGGGCATCTGTTCGTGATGGATATTTGACTCTTTTAAGGTAACACTTTTCTTAATAACTAATAATAAAATATGCCATTGCACTGTTTACATTAGTCAATCAAGGTCTGTGCTTCCTTTTTGTTTATCATGTGGGTCCTCTAGAAAATTTGGTCTAGAATTTCTATCTTGTCCTTGTCCTGTAGTGGCATCTTATTGCATGATTGTTATACAATAAGCTTGGGGTTTGGTATACCAAAGCAGCACACTTCGTACACTCGGTATAGCCATTGCCTGGTGTAAGTGTGTTAAACCTCATGTGCCTCCTGATGCCTGGACAATTGCGTGTCATTTCTGCCTATTGCATTGTCTATTGTTATTAATATAGGTTCACAGATCTCTTGTTCTGTATGTATTTAATAGAAGGGAAGGCCTTCTGTATAATAGCCATCCATATCTATGATTCTTTAATATGAGCGTTGTAACTCAAGCATATTGAGCATGTATTTTGTTTAATAAGAAATTTTGAATAATGTTTGGTGGTTGTATTGTTCACGAAGATCTTTACAGTGATTGAGATAAAGATTTCATGGGTTTGCATAATGTCCAGTTATGAAAGATGTGAGAGCCTTGTAGTTGGTTAAAATATCATAAAGCCAGAGCCCATGAAAGTGCTTTATTGCTACAAATAGGGATTTATGTATAGCCACTCTTACTATCGACTGATTATCGATACAGGTATGGTGGGGGGCATGAGTTCATCTAAAGATGCTCCAGAGAGTGACACCAGGGTAAGTGTTTCTTATTATCTAGCTAATTTAAATTCCCTTGCTTTATCTCTATGCCTTGACCAACACGGGGTTCACAACAAAGGCAAGTGAGTGTTTAGCTTCAAACTCTTTTGGAGTATCCCCTATGTTAGAATCATCACTATGAAGCATGTTTTTTCATCAATGTTGGATTGTTCTTTGCTGAAGGAATTACCATCTTTTGATGGCTATATGGGAGGTGGCTCCAGCCTTGGTTGATGGATGTTGCACTTGGACAGACACGAGGTTCCCAAAGAAAGGCGGTGAATGTTTAGCTTCAAACTCTTTTAGTTTTTGTTATTGTGTTGGGGAAAAATTACCAACATATTGCATTGTATTGAAAACTGTTAATATGGAAGTATTCATACCTTGTAGAATATTTCAGTGGGCATGTTCAATTTGGGTCACTAGATTTTAATTTTTGTAATCGTTGTTTGATTATCTTCATCATAAGATATGACACCTAAATACTCTCGTACTCGAATCATGTTGGTTTCATTTTATGAACAAATACTGATGTCGGTGGATGTGAAGAAGAATTGTAGGTCTCCATTTCTTACTCAGATAGAAATGGACCACTTGTAATCTCCATTTTTACTCATCATAGTTTAGTATTTTGAGTTAGCAGTTGAGATACATCGTACATGAATCCATGTCAGCAATTTTAAGTAATAGGTACTGTAGGTTTGTTGTAATACATTTTGCTAATGAAGGTTTCTTTGTAGAGTCGTTGGTGCTTTTTCCTCTGTTTTGTTGGTGTTGGTTCCTGGTGGTTTTCCTTATGTGTGTTTATGACAGGGAATATGGACTGACTCGCTATCATTGTTGTTTCTGTTTTAGGTGGTTTAGATTTGAAGTAAGTAGAGAAAGTAGCACGTCGATCTTTGGTTTGTGAGGCGGCTTCATCGAAGAAAGTGAATTAGCTTGACCAAGATAACTCGTCATGCAGCGAAAAGACCGGGTATACAAATGCTTTGCTCTGTAGTCTATAAATTTCATGCTTTTAAACCATTCACATAACTTCCCACCAGCTGTTACTTTTTAAAAATTGATATTGCATTGCATTTTGGTTATTGACTTATCTTACAGGTGTATTTCTATGTATACAAGTATCTTTAAACAATGATCTGGCTAGTTTTATGTGCAGAAGCTTGAGATCTCCAATTTGTTGTTTAATCAAATGTCTATTAGTTCATCATTTTGTTGTTTAGAACTCAGAATTTCATACTTTGTTGTGTAATTTTAAACCTAATGGATAAATGAATGAATTCTCAGTTTAAATTTAAATTTGAGTTAAATTTGAAGTTTCATTTCAGTTTGAGTTTGGGTATCATTTGAATTCCATTTGATTTGACTTGAATTGAATTTGAGTTTCATTTGACTTAAATTTGAGTTTCATTTGATGAAGTCAGATTATTTCAGAGTTAGCCATTCAGGTTTCAGCAAATCTGAATCTATATTTTTTTTTTATATTATAACTTAAATCTGAGACCCACGGCTAAGGGTCTGTACCTCCTTACCCTTAAAATCGGTCGTTATTTTGAGACCCACGGCTAAGGATCGTACAAAACAGCTACGCTTTATCAGAGACCCCAACAGAGACGGTTAGAAATAGTCGTATAACTCGTATATATGACTTGTCCTGACGGTCGCGGAACTTCTGTTTTCCACTAGTGTTAGTTCCCGAATTATATGGAGCTCACGAGTGATTCGCGAACGTATCTGAACTGACCAAATCCGAATGATACTTCCGAACTAGATTCGAACGCCCAACCTCGCTCTCCCGTAGGTAACTCTCTGACCAAAGTCATGTCGATTGATTTTTGTTTGATTTTATATATACTTTATATTTAAATACAATTATTCAGTTAAATTTTTTCTATTGGTAGTTGTTTAACCAGTGTTTTATGTGTTGATTTTTGTTTAAAAGTCTATAAACTCGCTTTGTAATACATTTACGCGATTAAATTGATTACTTCTTATTAGATACTCACGCTAAAATACTTTTTACCATCTTTAAATCATATACAAATAAATCTAGTCTCGTAATAAGGTCATAACACTTATCAATTTATCATATATGTAAGCCGAATTTTAAGTGCCGAACTCACATTTATAAAACGAATATGCACGTACGTATGCCGTTCCGAACTATTGTCCGAACAACGAACCGTTGATCGAATTTTTGACCGAATCTGACCTATCCGAATCTGTATAGTTCCCGTACGTATGCCGTCCCGAACTACAACTCGTACCCCGAATCGCTAACTAGGGGCACGATACTCCATATTTTGAGCGAGAGTATATTTTAAGTCAGTGCGAGGAAATGTATGGCACGGGCTAATGTTATGCATAGAACGTAGAACCCACTATTTAGGGATGATGCCGTGCTTCATCACATGGGCCATTTAGTGTTCCAAACTTCCAATATATATGCGTTAGGGTTCAGTAAGATTATAAAATCATGAGTCCTCCAGTTTACGGCGGCGCATCTCTGTAAACCTCCTCCTGCCTTCCTCCATTAACTACCACCACCACTAAATCAATCTTACCACCATCATCACCACTAAATCAATCAATGGGTTATAAATGGAATAGGTGTTTCGAGTCTCATATACCATGGAGCGACAGAGGGAGGCTGATTTTGATTTTGAAATGATTTTGACATGGGCGAACTCGGAAATTGAAGTATCAGTTTGATCTCAATCTTGATCCACAATCAGATCTGAATGAACAGGTTCATTTTAATTGATTTTCTTCTCTCTGCTAATTTGGTTTTTTTTTTTTTTTTGTGAATTGATTTTTGTTTTCATATAATGAAATTCAAACATTCGAACTGAATCTGAATCTCTTCACTTTCTTTATCATGGAATCCTCCACTACTACGAAGTTGAAGTATCAGTTTCATCTTAATCTTGATCCACAATCAGATCTGAATGATGTTGGCCCCTATCTCGATTTGAATCAAGATCTTTTGTAGATGGGGATCAATCTGAAGGATCAAAGCCAAAGAAATTCTCATTCGACCCAAAGAGGAAGAGGAAGGAGATAGAAAATGGAGATCAACCTCGACAATACAGATTTCGGGTTAATCATTTTTCTGCGCGCAAGAGTCCACGGCTCTGTGATCTCTTTATGGAAGTGAATTCTAACAAGAAAGTTACATCAAAGATTAGTTTTCTATCTCTGAAGACGTATTCCTGGTGCACAAGTATAAGAGATGAGCTTTTAAGTCATCAAAAGCATTTGTAAGTACTTTAATGATATCATGAAAACTATCTATATCTTCTTGAAATTGTTCCATGAACATATATTATAACTAGATGACCGCTACCACGGTGGGATGGCCGACCAAAAAAATTGACGTAAAATTAAATTTTGTGTTCACAATTTAGTGTTCCGCCGTAGGTTGAAAATATTATTTTTCCTGAGATGGCACGAAGGTATAATTTTTCCAAACACGACGCGAAAGTATCATTTTTCCAGACAGGTAGGTCATGGTATATTTTTACTTTGCAAATAATTTGGTGGTGATTCAACA
Source organism: Papaver armeniacum (assembly GCA_023531295.1). Lineage (NCBI taxonomy): Eukaryota > Viridiplantae > Streptophyta > Magnoliopsida > Ranunculales > Papaveraceae > Papaver > Papaver armeniacum. The sequence continues at coordinate 20,090 of JAJJWW010017871.1, forward strand.
CCATATGTTGTGTTTTTCATTTTAAAATTAGTTGTTTTTTATACTTAGTCAATCATTTTATTTTTCTTTTAGTTTTTTTCAATTTTTTTAAAGATATGTCTAATTTTAAGCTATGCCTAATTTTTTAGGAGAAAAGATACAAAATTTGGAGAATAATAAAAAAAATTGAAAAACAAAAATTTGATATCATTGTTAGTGCTCATTGCGTAGCTAATTTAAAGAGCTTTCCAAATATATAAAATTTATAAAAATACGACTTGTAGTTTGAAATATACGAGGTTTTTAAATATATAAAAAATGCATTTACTGTAGTGCCCTTTATTTTTGGTTTATTTACGAAAATGTCTAATACCTTATTCCCCTTCTTCTTTGGTTTATTTACTAAAATGTCTAAAGGAAAAAAGGTAAAATTTGATTTAGAGGGACATCTTAGTCTTTTCCAGGTGTCCGGACCAAAATTCAATCTTTTTTGTGTAATTGAAAAAAATGTCACGCTTCACATTGACACAAAGTCACCATATATAGAGTCCTCCCTCGCTTCGCTCGGTCGGCCTAATAACATGACTTTTGTTTGGTGCACAGATGCGTAAAACCATGGAATTAGATCAATTTTATTGGAGAAGGCTGAAAGACAGTGCTTGTCATGCTGATGACATAATGGATGAATTCTCCTGCGAAACCTCCTGTGTTTACATCAACAGCTTGAAGACTTGAAGTATATGTGATTTTGCCTCTTCCTGCAATTTCCTCTCTACAAAGTTAGAGGTTCTGGCAATGATACAGTTTTTTGACTGTCGTTAATGACTTCTCTGAGTTCTCTCTCAATAGTAAGTTTTATTTTTCTCATTTTTAATGGTTTTTTTCTCTTTTATATTTTAGCTATTTCTGATTTGATTCAAGTAACAAATTGTTCATGAGGATATTTTCTAATGAGTAGTGTTCCGTGTTTCGACTTATTTATTACACCGATTGTGAGCATGTAATGTAACTAGTTTATGTTTAATGTTGGACCATGTACACACTAGGAATTTCGTGGTAATCTGAAACATAGAGCACATATTCCTTCCTGTTACATGTAATTGAATTAGAAGATAGTGAAGAAACAGAAATTGCTCATGATTTGTGATTTTTCAAATTTTTGTAAAATCAATACTTTTCATTTTTGCTGGTTTACGGTTATGTAATACTTCAGTTAGAGTAATGTTAATGTCATGTATTGCTAGGTTAGATCTATTACATGCATTTCTAGATTGATTGTTATGACTCAAACTCACATGGTAACTAAAACAACGAACGAGGGACTTAAAAAACCTTTAGGTACGCTTACCTGGTATCTCTATGATTGCTTCACTTAATTTCCATTACATTGCTGTATTCTGTGCATATCCCATAGTGAACTGATCCTAAATAAGCAACTAGTAATAGCTTAAAAATGCCTTCTTTGTACTATAAAATAATGTTGAATGTTTTTAGATGATGATTTTTTTTTTTTGTTTGGAATTGTTGAAATGGTGTTTGCTTATCTGAATTTTTTAGGGTCCTAGGGTTTATCGAAAATGATTTTCGAACAGCCTTTACAACCAGCCTTTATAGACAGCTGCTGATGTGTCAGCTATTTGGACTACAAGACAAAACCAAAAATTCAAACTCCTGGTTTTGTTGACTAACATAAATGAATAAATTATTTAATTAAAAACAAAAAAATCCATCTCTTTCTGTTGTTCTTAGAAATAGAAAGCAATACAGTTTAGTGTGCTGTAAATCATATTCATTTTTTCGAATCCAAAGCAATGTTCTTCTGTTTGTTTTTTGTCTTTTAAGTATAAACTGCAAATCAAGTACAATCATACCCAATGTTGGCACTGAAGTATTTGCGATTGCTAATCTCAATTACAACCATACTGAATGAAACAACTTAATGGAAATCGCTAACCCCTCATAGTTTACTCTGTTGAGTTTGTTTATGTTTGAACTCTTGTTGTTCTGTAGGATAATGAAGATTAGCGATAATGGGTTCATAGTGAATTTGTATTTAAACGAGCAAATTCAGGGGTTTTCTAAGTGCATTCAAATTGTGAATGTCAATTAAGATTTGGTTAAAATCAGAACAACACTCATTTCTAATAAATTGTGATATTAGACAATCAATTGTTTTGGGTTCTTCGTTACCAGAATAAATTTATTCTTTTCTGTAAAGTTACCAAAGTCAACAAAATCAATTGTTTTGGGTTCTTCGTTTGTGTTTTATGTCCAGTTGGCCGACACATCAGCAGCTGTCCATAGAGGCTGGCTGTGAAGGCTGTCCATAGAGGCTGGCTGTGTAAGAAACCTCCTGATGGAAACTTTTTACCTTTCATTCATCAGTAGACAGTGATCGAGGAATACATTGCTTCCCTTGAGGTCATAAGTGTTTATTAGAGCTAAAATCTTTGGTAGAAGTTTAAGTACGAAACATACTTATCGAAACTTTTTATCTTGAATGCGTGACAGGAAAATCGTGACCAGAGGATGCATGTACCGGAAAATCCTGAGCAGGGAGTGGAGCTGGATGTACAGTAAAATCCTGACCAGGGGGTGGAAGTGGATGTAAATAGCAAGCGGGCGACGGTTTGGAGTGCACGTGCGGGGACATATACTCCATAGGAAGTTCTTTTCTTTCGTGCATGAAAAATATTTGTGATTTGGATGAGCTAGACAAAGTGAAAATTAGAATATGGCTTTGATTCTGTTCAATTTTGAGTACCTGGAGAACTGTTGACGCGTTGAGCCAGCAACTTCTTTGTGCATCCAAGTATTGGTGATTTGGATGAGCTAGTCAGGTGAGCCAAGCCTAATTCTGACTGTGTTAATCAAAAGTCCGGTTCCTATTGACCATTTCTAAGCTACAAGTATGAGTGGAGAAAAATATTGTAGCATTGGTGTCAACATTTTTCTAGTCCATTGGTGGTGCTTAATTTTTCAACAATTTTCCGCATCAGACTCAAACGTAAAACGTGAGGTCAAAAATCTGGTATCTCCCTTGCAATGAACGAAAGAAGGAGAAAAAGACATTGTGACAGACAACAACTTCAAGATTTAGAAATATTATGCTAGTAAAGTTGGTGCCGTAGATGATGGTCAGCGGAGGTCAGCGGATCGAGTCTCGAGTTTAAGTTCTTAATGTATCTTTTCCTATTAAAAAAAAAAAAAGTTGGTGCCGTAGATGATGGTCTTGAGAGTCTGCAAGTAGTATAATATCTATTACAGAATGGGTGAGTTGGATGGGAACGATTCAAGAAAGAATGGTAACCCTGTTTCAAACTCAGACAGTCAGACTCTTTATGAGTATAGGTCTTGGATCCCATCCATTCCTTGCTGTAATTTAAAGGCTGTTCCATGATTGGTTAATTAGGTGATAATTTTTTATTTTATTTTTTTTGTACAAATTATAGGTGATAATAAATCAGGTGTTAGACAGCATTGGGCTTGGCACATTAGGGGCAAGCGTCTAATTATCATCTCCGCTAGGTATAGGAAGAGCTCCGCCCGGCGAGTTCATATTTCCATAAGAAATCGAAACATGTTACTGTTATTCCATTCCTAATAGTAAAAGATTATCATCGGTTTTTATACAGATTTCACCCAGATACAACTACTTGTGCCTCTTCCCATTTTCTTACCCATGCATGGTGTACATAGCAATACAACACCATATATAATCCACGGGTACAATCCCGTTAGTTGGATTTTCTGGTGCTGCAGAAAGCTCAATTATTAATCTTATGCATACTGTTCTTGGTAGATCTCTGGCCTCCTTCCTTTCGCTCAAACTTCAGGTAATAATTGGCATCCCTTTTGGCAATCGTAGTTGAATGGACATTAAGGGGTAAACTAATGTTTCTGTCAGGATGCAACCCGCAAGAGCAGTACCAAACTTGGGCATGATCCCCAAAATAAAGGGTCAAAGTCGGCCGGAAATTTGTTAAGCCACCACTAACGAATTCCCGGAAACTAACTTCATTGATCATACTCAAACTCTCTTACTTAAAACTTACAATTTTAACCACCTTTTTTGTTTGGAGGGAACGTCTAGATTTACAAGGAGACGAGTTAACTGCCCTATATATATGGTGGTAGTGAACATTGCAGAGATATACAAAGCATAATTTATGGAGATTCAAAGCCATTAATTGGAGCCTACCAAAGGAGCAGTGATAGAAAATGTGATCCATCGTTGTCGACAAAAGGCACAAGAATTATCTTGGTAAGATTGCAGAGAAAGATTGATGAAACTCCAGGAGAGGTTTTCATCTTAACAGGTTTCTTCCTTTTACATAAAATAAAAAAATAATAATAATAGACCAACAACTAAAAAAAAAAAAAAAAAAAAAACAAAAATTCACTTCCAAAATTCCTGTATAATTTTGGTAACTGGTTACACTGATACACAGAAATCTAATAAATCACAAGAATACCTAGTACATTTGTTTACAACTTGATGAAATGAAACCTAAGCAAGAATTATAAAATGAAACCCAAGCAAGATTTCTAAAAAGGAGAAAAAAGAAAAACCCAAGAGACGCAACACTTAAAAAGAAAAACATCTCAAAAAAGGAACAAAACTCTTTTCTGTTTTATATGATATACAGAGAAATTATCTCATATACTTGAGAGGAAAAATCATAGTACGAAGATGTTTTTGTTGTTGATGATGATGCTCTATTAAACCGTTTTCCATGGTTATGTTGTTGGTGCTGCTATGTATTTTATTGACGATCAAAGATGAAGGAGGAGTTGCTGCTAGCTGTTGGCGTTCATGGGTTAGGGTTTGCTTTCAAAAGACGGAGGCGGCGCAGATAAATGGATCAAGATAGAAAACAGAACTAGTGCTTATAAAGGCTTACAGATCTAGTCTAGGGTTCACTCATTGATCTAACGGCTGTAACATATATATGACTTACCCACATTACGATGAATTAGACGGCTCGATGCTTATACACGTGGTTCGTTTTTTTACATGGGATTTCAATGCATTTCAACTGGGGACATACAGTATCGTCAGGTGTTTAAAGTTTAAACAACATTGGGCTAGGCACGACATTAGGGAAAACGACTATTTGTGATTATTGGCAGCAGCAGACCGAACAATCCCAAAACAAATTAGGATATTCTCTATTCAAAGTGGAGAAATGTGTTTGGGTATATTACTACTTGAGATTTTGTTACTAGGGATTTGTCACTCGGCCTGGTATAAATCGTTTATCGTTATAGTCCTTTTTTCGCTTGTGTTATCATCTCATGTAACTTCGAAGACACCAAAAACATGACAATACATTTTCTGAGAAGGTTGTTAAAACTACCATTGTTGAGCAGGAGGGTGAACCACCAAATTGTTAGATGTTTTTATTTAATGGGCTATAAACTAAGGTACTAGATTTGGCTTCAATAAGAGCATTGTCACTCCAGCATTTAGAACCTGGTTTGATTGGGGTATACCCAGATTAATAGGGGTATACCTAATGAGACAAAACATGGGTCATTTAGAAGTAAAACAGGCCACCCCTTAACCATGTATTTTCTAAATGGCTAATATACCCTTGTTTAATTAACACTAAAAGAATACACTAATTACATATTATTCTCATGTAGTACATTTTTTTACAACTTGGTGAATTGAAATCCCATCTAGCTTTTAGAAAACTAAGTTGGAAACACAGTTTGAAAACACAGTTTGAAAACAAAACTTCTAAATCAAAAGGAACAAAATCTTCTCTGTTCCGAAAGATACACAAAACTCATATCAGATTATTGAGAGGAAAAATCATAGTGCAAAGATGATTTTGTTGTTGATGATGATGCTCTATTGAACCATCTTCTGCCATGATTTTGTTGTTGTTGTTGCTACTATGTATTTCAGTGACGATCAAAGATGCAGAAGTTGTTGTTGTTTGCGTTCAAAAGACGAAGGCGCACATAAAATGGATGAAGGTTTACAGATCTACTTTAGGGTTTGCTTTCAAAATACGGAGGCGCAGATTAATGGATGAAGATAAGAAACCTACATAGCACTATACTACTTATATAGGGTTCAGTTTAGGGTTCACTTGTTTTCACATTTTTGTTATTTGATCTAACGGTTGTAAATGTATCTATGAGTGGTCTACAAAATGATAGATTAGACGGTTGTGATATGTGCTTAATATCATTTCAAATGTGGAACATACTGTATCATCATGTGTTAAACAACATTGGATTAGGCACATTGGGGGCAAGCGTCTCCGGCGGGTACATGAGGAGCTTTGACGTGTATCGACGAGTTCCTTATTTACCAACTGAAGATTTGATTACACTTGGTCTTTTAGCATTTCATTTGTGGGAGACGATGTTTTCCATAAGAAATCAAAAAAAATAAATTGAGATGGTTTGATTGTCTCCCACTTGGACCAAACAATCCAAAACAAATTGCAACATATATATCCGCTATTCAAACTTCAAAGCGGAGAAATGTGGTTTGGATATATTGCTATTTGAAATTCTGTTACTAGAGATTTGTAACTTGGCCTTGTATAAATTGTTTATTGTTGTTGTTTTGTTCTGTTTGGGGTATCGTATCATGTAACTTTGAGTTATTCCATGTACCATGTGTATCTATTAAAAAACAAAGCGGAAAATGGGTCATTTGTCCAATATTTTTAAAACACGGTTCAAATGGACGAGTAAAAAATAGTTTGGGTGAAATGGACAAAAAAATAGCAAGGATGGAACTGAATTCATCGTGACTTAAACTTAAAAAATAGCAAGGATGAAACTGGATGCATCCTGATGTAATTTAAAAATAAGAAAAAGTATTTGAAAATGGGCAGGATGAAACTGTTTACATCCTGGCTATTTTTACATTTTTGTCCATTTAAACAGCATAACTGTCCTTTTCACCCAGGAATTATTATTTTTGGTCTTTTTAACCAATTTTGTGAAAACAAAGTCTACTTCTGTATCTAGTGACCATTCACATATGATTATAGGCAGATGATCATTTATTTTCTACATCAAACTTAAGTTTTTATTGTGGAAGAGTAAAACAAGCATCGTGCTACTAGGCGACTTCATTTTTCTGGTTAGTCACAGTGAGGCGTAGTATAATATTAAATGGCAGGATTGACGGTTATAGTTTAATCCATGTGTTCGTGGTCCAACACCAAAAACATGACAATGCATGTATACTGATAAAATTTAATTGTTTACAGATATGAAAATTTGATAACCACGCTGTTGATTTTCCTCAAAGCTCAAGATTTCATTTAAACAAATCAAAATTCATTAAAAATGAGTTTTTAATGAATTAACATGAATATTTTGCCAAACAAATCAAAATTCATTAAAATTTTCATAAATCAAAAGTATAAATCAAAATAGACTTATACTTCCAGAGCCAATTCTTGTTCTAAACCCAGATCGATCGAAGTAGTTCGGCCGAGTTCCATAGTTTGGTTTGCTCTGGAACCCAATTTTGCAGGAATTGTTGCTGGCTAGTCAGGAAGATTTGATTATCTTTGTTGGATTTACACTTTGGGCGTATATAAGAAATAAAGATGCGATATTGTTTCTGATTATGCGCAAATTCAGATTTATGGTCTTGTAAAACAATCAAAAAAAAGCTCCGTCTGATAGAATTCCAGTCCGGAATCCATTACTGTCCCTTTATTTGCATCAAATTTTCGGATCAAATTATTTTTTATTAAGATTGGTTTTTATACAATGACTAGATGTCACCAAGATTGAACTACTTGTGCCTCTTCAGCAGGAAACAATCCACAACCCTAATAACATTGGCCAAATGAAACAAGAATTAGGTGTAAGATCGGTATGTTTAAGGCAATTCATATTTTGATTAAGAATTTTGGGATATGGCGTGTTGGAGTCCTTCAGTGTTAAAACAAAATAGACTCCTATTTAGGGCTGATGCCGTGCTTCGTCTCATGGGCTGGCCATATAGTGCTCCAAACTTCCCATATATAATGTGTTTAGGGTTCAGTAGTAGGATTATAACATCGTGAGAGTCCTACCAGTTTACGGCGACGCATCTCTAACATCGTGAGAGTCCTACTAGTTTAAATTTAATGTTCACCATGTACACTAGGAAGTTCTTGGTAATATGAAACATAGAGCACATATTCCTTCCTATTAGATGTAACTGAATTAGAAGACAGCGAAGAAACAAAAAATTGTCATGATTTCTGATTCCGTAAAATCAATACATAATTTATACTTTCATTTTTCATTGTTTACGATTATATAATACTTCAGTTAGAGAAATGTTTTCGTCATGTATTGCTAGGTTAGATCTATTACATGCATTTCTAGATTGATTGTTAATTACCTGTATCTCTCTGGTATTCTGTGCATATCCCATTTTTTACAACTTGATGAAATGAAACCCAAGCAAGATTTCTACAAAAGCTAAAAAGGAAAAACCCAAGAGACAAAACACTTGAAATGCAAAACCTCTCAAAAATAAAGGTTCAAAACCCAAGCAATATTGTTTTCCAACTGAAGATTGGTTTTTAGCATTTCTTGAAGAAGAGAATGTTTTTCCAGAAAAAATAAAAAAAAGGCTACTAGGGGTATGGATTGTCTCCTGCAGCAGGCCGAACAGTTCAAAACAAACTGCGATATCCTATATTCGAAGTGGAGAAATGTGTTTGGGTATATTGCTATTTGAGATTTTGTTACTAGAGGTTTGTCACTCTACCTGGTATAAGTCGTTTATCGTTATAGTCCTCTTTTGTCATTGGTATCATTTCATGTAACTTTGATGTCGCTCCCTGTTGCGTTTAACTCAATCTATGTGTATGTGGTCCAATACCAAAAACATGACGGTACATTTGTTCTGAGAAGGTTGTTAAATCCACTACTGTTGGGTAGGAGGGATAACTTCTAAATAGTTAGATATTTTAATTCAATGGGCTACAAAGGTGCTAGATTTGGCTTCGATATGAGCATTGTCACTCCATCATTTAGAAGAGGGTTTACATCATCTTCTGTATGCTTTTATAATTTTCATGTACTTATAATTTGTATGCAGATTTGTAAAATCAATACAAATATATTATTAAATTAAAAATCTAGAGTGAGAGAGAGTAATGTGCCAAATGAGGGGTTTAGCTTGTTTTAACCAACAAATTTCGGTTTTTGTGTCAAATTTTGGAGCGTGTTTTATATGTTGCGCTTTGCAATCGGAAGAAAGCATCGAAGTTTTTATCTTATACCAGGCACATGACCACAATTCATAAGCCTGGCGAGATTGGGGTATACCAAAACTAATTGGGGTATACCCAATAAGACAAAATCAGGTCATTATGAAGTAAAGTCAAGCTACCCCTTAACCTATGTTTTTGTAAATGGCTAAAATGCCCCCACAATGATTAACTCTAATTTAACTAAAATGATTAGATTAGTTAAATTAGTTAGATTAGTTAGTTGATTTAGTTATAAGTTGAGTTTTAGAAATCATTTAGAGAGAGAATTAGTATGAAGGAGTAGAGGAGATTTGGGGGGAAAAGTTAGGGTTTTTGTGAAATTTGTGATATGAGTGAGATGAGTGATTCTTATCCCGATTTTGAAGTGGGGAGTCTTCTAACTTTCCTCCTACATATGAGTACTTGTATGATGATCTAGACCATGATCGAATGGATTACATGCATGACCCTCACTTTTATTTTCCTCAAACTCATGATGGGTATGGAAGTGATGAATGTATTGAGCCAAACGAAGAATCCAATGACCAAGAAGAAGAGAATGGAGTGCAAGTAATCGGGTAGACAACCTACGCCGTGAAGATTGTGATTTTTCCATGCAAATGATCGATTTTGGTTTTTTTTTTTTCGTTCCACATGACAGAGTCGGCAAGGTCGACGCTTGTCGATCATGCCGGCCATAAAAGCCAGCGTGGTTCTACTTTGAACAACGTGCCGACTTTTCATGAGCAGTACCACGCCGGCAATATAGAAAATTTGAACCTTGCCGACGTCCATTTTTTGAAACACAGGAGCCCTTACTTGAAAATGCGTACGCCGACATTGTCATGTTTACATAACTTTCCGGCTGTGTCCATGTCGGCAATGTTTATATTCTATTACGTTCCGGTCTTGTCTAGCCGGCATTGTTTTATATGTCGACAATGCCGACCGTGGTAATACACATCAACTAAACTTTCCCTGTTTTGTAGATTGTGGCATTGGTACCTATGGAGGATCAGCCTCAAGCTCAGAAAATTAGGGGTCCCGATACTTCCTCACATTATGCTAATGATTTGGAATGGAAGGAAAAAGACGACGCGGTCAATTGGATTGTTGAGAAAGCCAAAGAGAAGATGTGCGTTCTAGTGAAAAACACCCAACAAAAAGATACGCGGTTTGAAATGGTATGCGAGTGTTATGGATCGCCGGAGGAAAGTCACAAGAGAAAGGGTTATGTGTATGATAAGAAGACGACTAGGGTGTACAAGACGAAGTCAAAGAAGTGTGGATGCCCATTCAAGATTATTTTTGGGAGGAACAAAGATACCGACAACGTGTGGAGAATGAGTAGAGTTGATGTTGGTTGGCATAACCATGATGATCCGGACACTCTTGTTGGGCATTGTCAAGTTGCCAAGTGAAACCGCACGAGTTCGAACAAGTAAGAACAAGTTGGGGAATTAAACCAAGTAAGCTCCTAAGTAAGTTCAAGAGGGACGACCCGCATAACCTCTCTTCATTGTCTACAATTTATGCGGCCAAGGCAACTATTAAAAGAATTGAATGGGATGGAAGAATCACAATGGTTAATACACAAATACAACTACACGGTGAGACACCATGAGTCATCGGAGGGGAAGGTGGATCGTATTTTTCTTGCGCATCCCGATATGATTCAATTGGCGCGTTGCTTTTACCAAGTTTTGTTCATGGATTGTACTTATAAGACGAATAGGTACAACATGCCTTTGTTGAACATTGTAGGACAAACCTCGGATAAGCAATCGTTCACGGTGGCATGGTGTTTTATGGATCGTGAGAAGGATGATAGTTATATTTGGGCATTGGAAACTTTGAAGCTTCTCTACCACGAAGACGAAACTCCGGGGTTATAGTCACCGACAATGAGCAAGCAATAATGAACGCCGTGAGGATAGTCTTTCCCAATGCACAAAATTTCCTTTGCACTTGGCATATACAATGCAATCTTAGAAAGAATTGTAGAAGTCATATCCAAAACCGAAAGCGAAGAAAGGAACTAAACGTGAAAAAGAGGAAGATGAACGTCTTAGCAAACTAACTAAAGAGGAGCGAGAGAAGGAGAAAGAGAAAGAAGACGAAGAATGGAAAGAAGGTGAGATTAAGTTTGGGTTATTCATGAAAGCGTGGGATAAGGTGGTTTGGTCGATGAGTGTGGGAAGATATGAGTTAAACTTGAAGGATTTCGAGGATGATTGGGGGACTAATTACCCCAAAGTAGTGGAATATTGCAAGAAACAATGGTTGGGGCCACACAAAGAGAGGTTTGTATATGCTTATACTTACGACTATAAACATTTCAAACTTGAATCCACAAGTATGGTAGAGCAAGCGCATGGGAGACTAAAAGGTCTACTTTTCACGAGTCAAAATGGGATTGTGACGGTGCAACATGATATCCATGAGTACACTAATAATGATATCAACAAGATAAAAAAGCAATTCCAAGAAAGTAGCTTCCGGAAGTTGAGGGAGTTTAAGGAGGATAATTGGATGCTTGTTGGTATACATTGCAACGTATCGCATTGGGCAATACGTTTTATGATGAAACATCTCTCTTTGTTTAAAAAGTATAAAAAGTATGACGACCCGAGCACTCCTTGTAAGTGTAGGATAATGAAGGCTATCGGACTTCCATGTCGTCATATGCTTGGTAGGTATAAAACTCCCATTCATCTTGATGATATCGATCCCTATTGGAAGCAATTATCTTTCAAACCGGCTCCAAGAGAAGATCCCGGTGAAGAGTTTGGCGACATGGAACTTGGGAGAATAATCCTCGAAAAATACCCCAAGTTGAATAGGTTGGACAAACAAAAGGTGCAACTAACATTCAGGTCGGCAAGGTATAGACTTCCTACCATGCCGGCCTAAAGTACTTTGTCTAAAAGTGCATACAAAATAATAACTTCTAAAGCAACTAAAACTGAAAATTCAAATAAGTTTAACAAGTCTCAAACCACAATCTAAGAGTTCAAAACATAATGAAAGAGTTCAAACCACAATCTAAGTTTCTAAACCAAGTGAAACATAATAAAGTTTAAGAATTTCATGGATCCTTCTTGTTGTTGTTATCTTCCTCCCCATCACTAGCTTTTTCACCGGCATCAGTCTTTTGCTTTTCCCTTCCCCTTCACCGGGCCTATGTAGTCACCATCCTCATTGTAACAGGGTTCACTCCAGAAAAGTCACATGCCCCGAAAAAGTTCTTGGATCAACCTCCTCTTCTTCCTCCTCCGATGATGTGCATTCTTCATAGTTGAGGGATTGCTAGACTGTTCATAAACCTTAGAAATTCTTCTCGATTTTCCTTACCCATCAAACATAACTTTCTAAACGGGCAATTCTCTTCGTTTCATCTTTAGGTTCTTCTAAATTGGGATAAATTGTGTCCAAATATTCAAATAGCTCTTCTCGCATTGTTAACAAGACAAGGTAGTTCTTCTTTTGTTTCCTCCGGGAACCTAAACAATGCACAAATAAGATATATGAAAACAAACAACACAACATTGTTGACCTTCTACCTAGTAAAGCAAGCCCGATAAATAAAACACCGCCCACTACAAGAAAGCCGGAAAGTTGTTAACCAACTACCCGCCGACGAATAAAAGATGGGAATGGTACTATTTATGAAAGATGCCGACTAATAGCTTAGGAAATTAAGGTTTCGATGCCCGACGTCGGCATGGTACAAGTCTAAAATCAATGACCAAATATAACCCGGCAGATGGTTGGTTATTATACGCCGCCCCGGTTATTGTCCAACAGCGCCATGGCTCGATGAAAAGTCGGCATGTTATTCATCCCGAGACCATGCCGGCTCTTTCAAAATACCAACGGCCAGGCATTTTGTTCAACTATCGACCTTCTAGGCCAAAAAAATCGAAAATCATAATTTTCGATTTCTAACCTAATCTAACAATCATATACAACAAAACAATAATGGGTTTGAGTTTATAAATCACTTACAATCTTCTTTTCGCCTTTAGAGGTTTCTTTTCAAAGATCTTCAAGGATTGCATTCTTGGGTTTACTCGTTCCAACCTTTCCCTTACCTTTTCCTCCGATTTGGAGGTTTTCATGTTACCAGTTGAATCTCTCTTGTTCTTTGGATCGTTTAGAATCAACCATTTTTTTTTGGGTAGAAAATCAAAATTCAAAATTTTGGTTGATTTTAAGTTTTTGGAATGAAAGAGAAGAGGAGAGGGTTTAGAGAAGAAGAATGAAAGAGAAGAGGAGAGGTTTTTGGTTAATCGCTTTTTGGTTTTTAAGTTTAGAGTTTAGTTTTAGGTTGATTAGTGTAGGGGTATTAAAGTAACTTTACCACGTTTTGGCCTCCCTTAGTAAGGTCACATGTCCACTTAAAATTGGGTATACCCCAATTAGTTTTGGTATACCCCAATCTCGCCAGGTTCATAAGTGTCGCCTCCCGTCATAGTATATTTATTGGTCTAAGCAATGATGATTAAAGATGTGAAAGTCCAACACCTTGAACATTTTTGGTCACTTAATGCAAAAATAATATATTGGACCAAAAAAATACCTTACGAACGTGATTAGAGGTGCACCAAAATGCATATAAAGACGAAATAGGATGGAGCACTGGATCGATACGCACCTGTATCAAAAACAAAATGCACATGTAACATGTTGCCCCATAATTAAATTTGAGGCACGATACACATATTTGCCATATTTTGAGCAAGAGTATATTTTAGGTCAGTCCAAGAAACTTATGGCACGGGCTGATGCTGTGCCTTGAGAGTAGAACCCCTATCTACGGCTGATGACGTGCTTCGTCTCACGGGCCATTTAGTGTTCCAATATATTGTGTTAGGGTTCAGTAAAGATAACAATATCGCGAGTCCTAACAGTTTAATCCTCCTCCTCTTTCCTTCCTCCATTAACCGTCACCACCATCACCGCCACTAGATCAATCACCACTAAATCAATCAATGAATCTCATTTACCTTGGAGCGACAGAGGGAGGCTGATTTTGATTTTAAAATGATTTTGGTATGGGCGAACTCGGAAATTGGGTTTTCATTGAAGCGTAAAGTAAGCATCAAAAGAACTACTGAAACCAAGCAGTTCTCAAATTTTATTGTTAATGATTAAGTTTGATTGATTTTCTTCTCTCTGCTAATTTGGTTTTTTTTTTTTATTATTATTTCTCAGGAATTGGACGACAGGTTCATTGATTTTTGTTTTCAACATTCGAACTGAATCTGAATCTGTTCACAATCTTTATCATGGAATCCACCACTACTACGAAGTTGAAGTATCAGTTTGATCATCCACAATCAGATCTGAATGATGCTGGCCCCTATCTCGATTTGAATCAAGATCCAAATTTTGTTTTTGTAAATGGGGATCAAAGCCAAAGAAATTCTCCTTCGCCCCAAAGAGGAAGAGGAAGGAGATAGAAAATGGAGATCAACCTGACAATACAGATTTCAGCAGGTAAATCATTTTCTGCCGCAAGAGTCCACGGCTACTGTGATCTCTTTTTGGAAGTGAATTCTAACAAGAAAGTTACATCAAAGATTAGTTTTCTATCTCAGAAGACGTATTCCTGGTGCACAAGTATAAGAGATGAGCTTTTAAGTCATCAAAAGCATCTGTAAGTACTTCAAATTTACACTCTCCAAATAGTTGTGTTAATTTTTTAATTTCAGTTTTATTAAGCATCTGTAAGTACTTAAAGTTTTATTTTTCTCATTTTTAATGATTTTTTCTCTTCTATATTTTAGTTATTTCTGATTTGATCCTAAGTAACAAATTGTTCATGAGGATATTCTCTAATGAGTACAGTTCGACTTATTTATTACACCGATTGTGAGCATGTAATGTAACTAGGTTATGTTTAATGTTGGACCATGTACACACTAGGAAGTTCGTGGTAATCTGAAACATAGAGCACATATTCCTTCCTGTTACATGTAATTGAATTAGAAGATAGTGAAGAGACAGAAATTGCTCACGATTTGTGATTTTTTAAAATCAATACTTTTCATTTTTCCTGGTTTACGGTTATGTAATACTTCAGTATTGTTAGGTTAGATCTATTACATGCATTTCTAGATTGATTGTTATGACTCAAACAAAATGATCAACAAAATGATCAAGTTATTTGCTCTTTCGGTTTAGAGAACAAAAAACATGTCCTTCGGGTTGTCGTTAGTGTGAGATCAGCCAGAGTTTGAATAATGACTTCCCAAAACTAATATCAAGTGCCAAGGGATGATTAATAATTTCAGCTAGGAAGCACTTCAAATTGTGGCAACCTAAATGTAGTATATTCAGGAGGGCTGTACCAGAAAATGTTGCATCCAAGTTCTGTAGTATCGAGGATTCCACATGATTTCTAGCTAAACTTGTTTTCTTCCATTGCCGCCTTTTGCACACTTTTTGATTCAATGATATCATGGAGACAATCTATGTCTTCTTGAAATTGTTCCATGAATATATATTATAACATGACTTTTATTTGGTGCACAGATGCGTAAAACCATGGAATGCAATAGCTTCGATGAAGCCAGAGTGCAAGTGATGTAATTAGATCAATTTTAGTGGAGAAGGCTGAAAGATAGTGCTTGTGATGCTGATGACATAATGGATGAATTCACCTGCGAAACCTCCTGTGTTTAGATCAACCGCTTGAAGACTTGAAGTATATGTGATTTTTCCTCTTCTTGCAATTTCGTCTCTACAAAGTTAGAGGTTCTGCCAATGATATAGTTTTCTGACTGCGTTAATGACTTCTCTGAGTTCTCTCTCAATAGTAAGTTTTATTTTTCTCATTTTTAATGATTTTTTTTCTCGTTTATATTTTAGCTATTTCTGATTTGATCCTAAGTAACAAATTGTTCATGAGGATATTCTCTAATGAGTACATTTCCACTTATTTATTACACCGATTGTGAGCATGTAATGTAACTAGGTTATGTTTAATGTTGGACCATGTACACACTAGGAAGTTCGTGGTAATCTGAAACATAGAGCACATATTCCTTCCTGTTACATGTAATTGAATTAGCAGATAGTGAAGAAACAGAAATTGCTCACGGTTTGTGATTTTTCAGATTTTTGTAAAATCAATACTTTTCATTTTTCCTGGTTTACTGTTATGTAATACTTCAGTTAGAGTAATGTTAACGTCATGTATTGCTAGGTTAGATCTATTAGGTACACTTACCTGGTATCTCTCTGATTGCTTCACTTAATTGCCATTACATTGCTGTGCATATCCCGTAGTAAACTGATCCTAAATAATCAACTAGTAATAGCTTGTAGTCCATCCATAGAAAGTTAGCTAGGAAGCTAGATGGATAGTAGATATAAGAAGAGAAGTTCAACTGGCAAGGAAATCAAGATATGATGTTATATCTCTTTCTTTTTGACTCTAATGTTTTCCCATTACGGATCTGCTGCAGTCGATTGCTGTTATTCTTTGTTATCTATGGTCATCCAAGTGAGTGTTCCCATCTACATTTTTTTGTTTTGACCCTTATCTGTATAAAGCCACTGTATGTGATTTTTAACTTTTATTATACTGGATTTGAAGAATAAATGCTAAGATTAAAAGTTAATTGTCACGTCACCAGATAGAGAAGAAAGTTGGGCGGCTGCCTTATGTGTTACTAATTTATACGGCTGCCTTACTTCACATTCTAATATACATTCAGTTAGCTAGAGCGCCGCGTGGGCCGGCTTCCAAAACCCTTAAAGAATGCCTTCTTGTACTACAAATAATGTTGAATGTTTTTAGTTGATAAAGTGTTTTCTGTTTGGAACTGTTCAAATGGTGTTTTCTTCATTGAACTTTTTAGGTTCCTAGGGTATATTAGCAGTGATAGGAATATTGTAAGAAACTTCCTGATGGGAACTTTTTACCTTTCATTCATCAGTAGACAGTGATCGAGGAATACATTGCTTCCCTTGAGGTCATAAGTGTTTATTAGAGCTAAAATCTCTGGTAGGAGTTTAAGTACGAACATATACTCCAAAGAAACCTTTTTTTTTTTTTTTTTTTGGTGAATGGCAGGAAAATCATGAAAATATTGGTGATTTTGATGAGCTAGAAAAAAAAGTGAACAACCCAGAGAGGCAGAGAGTACATTTTATGGCTTTGAATCAGTTTAATTAGAGTACATTGTTATCGGCATTTTTATCGCTTTGATTCTGTTTAATTAGAGTACATTTTTATTGGCATTTTTGTGGCTTTGATTCTGTTTACTTTCATCACCTGGAGAACTGTTGAGCATTGAGCCAGCAACTTCTTTGAATTATTAATCTTTAACTGCAAGAATGTCATTGTACTAAATTCAACTTGTTTGTCCCAAGCAGTTAATGGTAAAAGATTTAATCAGATGGTGATTTTGTACTAAACTCATTCACCTGATGGGTCAGGACACCATTTCCCAGAGTCAGGTGAGCCAAGCCTAATTCTGACCTTGTTAATCAAAAGTCCGGTTCATATTAACCATTTCTAAGCTACAAGTATGTCTGGAGAGAAATATTGTAGCATTAATTTGAATTTACCAACACAAATTTTGGTGACAACCTTTTTCTAGTCCATTGGTGGTGCTTAATTTTTCAACAATTTTCCGCATCAAACTCGTATGGGTGCTAGTAAATTTGGTGGTAAAACTAGTGCCGGAGATGGGCTTGAGAGTCTGGAATTAGTAATATCTGTTGGGCTGCATAATAGTGGAGTTGGATGAAATCAACAACAAAGGGTGTTTGTGCATTGATCATATTCTGTACGGGGGTGCCGTGCCATCAGAGTATACAGAGATGTACACAATGTTGAACACAAATGAAAAGTTACACTCCAGAGAGGTTTTTATCTTACATATATATATTGTCCAAAATAAGATAAAATTCCAATAAAAATAAAATAAAAACAAAAATTCTTGTTAAACTGATACACATAAATCTAATTATCACCATAATACACACACTTAGACGTGGCTAGTACATTTGTTTACAACTTGATGAAATGAAACCTAAGCAAGTTTCTACATAAAAGGATGCAAAAGGAAAAAACACATCTGAAATGAACAACATCCCGTAAAAAGAATAAAAATCGTCTCTGTTTTCGGTGATCCGGAGAAGACATTTGAGATAATTGAGAGGAAAAATCATAGTGTGAAGAGGTTTTCTTTTGTTGATGATAATGATGCTCTATTGAACCATCTGCCATGGTTATGTTGCTGCTGCGTGATGATCAAAGATTCAGGAGTTGCTGTTGTTTGCGTACATGGGTTAGGGTTTTCTTTGGAAGGCGCAGATAAATATAAATGGATGAAGAAAAGAAAACTACTGCTTATAAAGGCTTACAGATCTGGTTTAGGGTTCACTCATAAATCTAACGGCTATAAAGTATGTATGACTGACATACAGTTAAAGGGATTAGACGGCTGTGATATGTGCTTAACATCAGGTGTTAAACAGCATTGGGTTGGGCCGTTAGGCATTTTAGGAGCAGGCGTCTATTTATCATCTCCGGCAGGTACAAGAGCTCCGATGTCTATTCCGGCGATTTCATTGATTACCAATTGAACATTCTGATCACACTTGGTCATTCAACATTTCTTTTGTGGAGGAGGATTTTGATTATCTTTGATTTACGCTTTGGCAACAAATAATGACACTAACACTGCCGGTGTATCTATTTTGTCCAAAATAAAATAAAATTCCAATAAAAAATGAAAACAAAAATTCACTTCCGAATTCCTCTTTAATTTTGGTAACTGGTTAAACTGATACATCCAAATCTAATAATACATCACAAGAATACACTACCAGGGAGGCATGGCTAGCTAGTACAATTGTTTACAACGAAAAAAGGGATGCAAAAATAAAGAATCCAAGAGAGCGAAGCTTCTAAAACAAAAACACCTCAAACAAGGAACAAAATTCTTTTCTCCTGGGGAGGATACAGAAACGCATATTAGATTATTGAGAGGAAAAATCATAGTGCAGCTATATGTTTTTGTTGTTGATGATAATACTCTATAGAATCATCTTCTGCCATGGTTATCTTACTGCTGCTGAACACTATTTCACCGACGATCAAAGATAGAAGGAGTTGCTGCTGTTGGCGTTCATGGGTTTGGGTTTGCAGATCATCAGGCGCAGAGAATGGATGAAGAAAAGAAAACTACTGCTTATAAAGGATTGCAGATCTGGTTTAGGGTTCCCTCATACATTATAAGGGATTAGACGGCTGTGATATGTGTTTATACACGTAGTTCATTTTTTTTTTCAGGGGATTCCAGTGCATTTCAACCGGGTACATACAATATCATCAACCGGGTCTATTCATCATCTCAGGGTGCATGAGGAGTTCCGACATCTATTCCGGCGAGTTCATTGTTTATGGTGTGTTAGCATTTTTTTGTGGAATAGGATGCTTTTCAAGAAAAAAATCAAGTTACTAGGAGAATCCAAAAACAATTGTGATATCCTCTATTAAAGGTGGAGAAATGTGTTTGGGTATATTGCTATTTGAGATTTTGTTAGTCGGCCCGGTATAAATCATTTATCGTTATAGTCCTCTTTTGTTGGTGGTAGTATCATGTCACGAAACTGTGAGTTATTCCTTGTTCATTGTATCTGGTCTGACACCAAAACCACAACTACTGTCGTGCTGATGCCGTGCTTCGTCTCATGGGCCGGCCATTTAGTGTTTCCAAACTTCCAATATAATGTGTTAGGGTTCAGTAGGATTATAACATCGAGATTCCTACCAATTTACGGAGGCGCATCTCTAAAATAATCCTCCTGCCTCCCTCTATTAACCATCACCACAAGTAAACATCGCCACTAGATCAATCAATGGAAGATGGGTTACGAGTCTCATATACAGTGGAGCGAAAGAGGGAGGCTGATTTTGATTTTGATATGATTTGGTATAGGTGGAAGTCTCATATACAGTGGAGCGAAAGAGGGAGGCTGATTTTGATTTTGATATGATTTGGTATAGGTGGAATCGGAAATTGGGTTTTCATAAATGGTATTCTATTATCGACAATCAGATCTGAATGATGTTGGCCCCGATTGGAATATTGCTTTGATTTGGTGATTTGGATGAGCTAGACAATGAAAATTATATGGCTTTGATTCTGTTTAATTTTCAGCACCTGGAGAACTGTTGAGACGATGAGCCAGTAACTTATTTAAATTATTCATCTTTAAATGCAAGTATGTCATTGTACTCAATTCAACTTGTTTGTCCCAAGCAGTTAATGGTAAAAGATTTAATCAGATAGTGATTTTTTACTAAACTCATTCACTTGATGGGTTAGGACTCCATTTCACCGAGTCAGGTGAGCCAAGCCAAATTCGAATTCTGACCGTGTTAATCAATGAAGTCCGGCTACTAGTAACCATTTGTAAGCTACAAGTATGTCTGGAGAGAAATATTGTGGCATTGATTTGAATTTACCAACACGATTTCCGCATCAAACTCAAATGTAAAACGTGAGCTCAAAAATCTGGGGTCTCCCTTGCAATGAACGAAAGAAGAAGAAAAAGACAGTGTGACAGACAACAACTTCAAGATTTAGAAATATTCCAAATTTCCAAGTATGGAATCTATGGATGCTAGTAAAGTTGGTGGTAAGACTAGTTCGGATTGAGAGTCTGGCTGAAATTAGTAATATCTGTTGGGCTACAGAATGAATGAGTTGGATGGGAACGATTCAAGAAATAAAAAAAAGAATTAAGAAATGGTAACCCGGTTTCAAACTCAGCCTCGTTATGCTTTAATCAAATCTACTCCATACCCAATCATAGTAAGCCAATGCTAGAACACAATCTATCATTTAGGTATCGTGCATATCGGGAATCCATTATACATCACGAGCGCAACTGCTGGTCTGCTGTTACATTTCTGGTATATTCGAGCCGAGTCTTATATCTCGGATTATCACCACATTTAATTCTATAAGGCCTGCAAGCAGTTAAAGTTGATTCAGCACAATCGCGGAAATATTGTGCAACAAATCCTTGAAAAATGTTCGGGTGCGTCTTCACTCTCCGGGAGGAAATTTTGACGGGGCCTATGGCGGTAGTAAATATTGCAGAGATATACAAAGCTAGCATTAGTGAATGACATTGGAGTCTACCAAAGAACATCCACTGAAGATTTCTTTCCTGTAAAGATTCAACGCCTGAGTATGCAACAGGTATTATTGTTGGCGTACTGTTTGTGCATTTAGCCATTGACGAGGAGAACACCATGGTTAGAGAAAACGGTATTGAGGTAGAAGGCTTGGTTCTATGAGGGATAGGCTGGTTAAGATGCAATAATGCGATGGAATCTGTGCACCATGTTTTCTTGGATTGTCTGGTTACACAAAGAGTTTGGCTTGTTCTGGAATATAATTTTTCAGGAATTGTGTTGCTGGCTATAACTCACCTACCGACTGAGTTAATATTGCTAATAATTCCAGAGCTCGTCAGGAATATTTGATTATCTTTGCCGGATTTTACACTTTGGCATGTTTAGGAGATAATGTGCTAATACAGATTGATGGTCTTGTAAGGCAAATAACTCAAGCAATGTCAGATTGGAGTGAAAATCATAGAACTCTGTACGACAGAATGCATTAGAATTCCAGTCTTGGAGGAAATGGATTTGCATCACTTGCAAACCACGCACTCCTAGCAAAGGAGTGCTGAAAGAAAATATGATCCATTCACTTGCAAACCACGCACTCCTAGTATCTAAAATAAAGTTAAAGACGAAAACAAAAATTCACTTCCAAAATTCCTTTTTAATTTCGGTAATAAATCACAACAAGAATACACTACTAGGGGAGGCATACATATTATAGTTTTCAACTTGGTGAAATGTATCCCCAGCTAGATTCTAGCTATAAGGTTGTAAAACAAAACACAAGCAGGATACGAAATAGGTTGAAAAAGAGAAACCTAAGCAAACCAGAAGCACATTTGTTTTCAAGAATACACTACTAGGTATATATATTATTCTCAAGCAGCATGGCTACTAGTACATTTGTTTTCAACTCGGTAAAATGAATCCCCAGCAAGATTCTAGCCGAAGAGTTTGTAAAACAAAGCCCAAGCAAGATAAAAAAGTAGGTTGAAAAAGAGAAACCCAAGCAAAAAACAGGTGAAAACAAAAACTTCTGGTGAAAGGAACAAAAATCTTCTCCGTTTTCCACGAACTAGAGCACATATTTCAGATTATTGAGAGGAAAAATCATAGTGCGAAGATGCTTTTGTTGTTGATGGTGATGCTCTATTGAACCATCTGCCATGGTTGTATTGCTGCCGCTTCAATGTATTTTTAGTTATGATCGAGGAAGAAGAAGGAGTTGCTGTTGTTTGCGTTCATGGGTTAGGGTTTGCGTTCAAAAGACGGAGGCGCACATAAAATGGATGAAGAATAGAGAACTACTGCTTATAAAGGCTTACAAATCTACTTTAGGGTTCACTCATTTATCTAACGGCTGTAACTTGACATACATTGTGATGGATTAGACGGCTGTGATATGTGCTTATACGATTTCAATGCATTTCATTTGGGAACAATATACAGGATCTGATTACAC
This sequence comes from Papaver armeniacum, assembly GCA_023531295.1. NCBI lineage: Eukaryota > Viridiplantae > Streptophyta > Magnoliopsida > Ranunculales > Papaveraceae > Papaver > Papaver armeniacum. Next base: position 42,933 of record JAJJWW010017871.1, read on the forward strand.
TTGCCGCAAGCGTCTAATTATCATTGGGTTAGGCACATCATGCCGCAAGCGTCTGTCTACTTATCACCTCCGGCAGGTACATGAGGAGCTTCCACGTGTATTCCGGCAAGTTCGTTGTTTACTAACTGAAAATCTGATTACACTTGGTGTGGAAGAGGATGTTTTTCCAAAAGAAACCAAAATAATTTACTAGGCTCGTGGATTGCCTCCTGCTTAGACCGAACCATTCAAGGGCGAGGAGTTGACATTACACGAAGTAAGAACAAAAACTATGGACAATCTTAGAACGCAACACTTACTACAAATATCTATCTAAAGAGATAACGTAGCCTTAGAAAATAATACAACCATATCAAACAACACGAAATATGTACTTCCATATTAGAATATACCCAAATCACACAACTAATAAATCTCAAACTATCTAAAACGTATTATCCAGTTGTATAAGGTGCCTTATTTTAAGGAACTATGGTCTTCTGAAGTATGGCTCTGAATATCATAACAACTCGCTCTCCCAAAATCACAGGGCACTGCGCATCCAACCAAATCTTCATGCATCTTATGTTAATAAACATATATATGTATGCCGATTAACTTAAATGTTACTCTCTTTTTTTCTTTTCAAAAATTTGCATCCGACAATGAAACTTACTTCAATTTCGTGGGAACACATTGAATAAAATGTGATGTAGAGAATGCTATGAACTATTTCCTTGAAGATTTCCATTCTTTAGATTATGAGTTGTTTTTTGTTTTTAGGCAGGTATTTAGAAGGGGATTGTAGTCACTTGTAATTTGAATGGAAATTTGTAATATGAATACAAATGATGGATGTGTGTGACACAACATTTATTCTGAAGAATGAGATTGGCATCGTAGTTGACTGGACATTTATGCAAATTTCTTAAGCCACCACTAACGAATTTCAGAGATAGACAAAGCATTATTTAATGTAGATTTGAAAGCATTGGAGTCTACCAAAGGAGCACTGACACAAAATGTGATCCATCATTTACCCATGTTGGCGACAAAAGGCACGAGAATTATCTAGGTAAGATTGAAGAGAAAGATTGATGAAACTCCAGGAGATGTTTTCATCTAACAGGTTTCTTCCTTTTACATAATAATAATGGACCAACAATAAAAAAAAAAATAAATAAATAAAAATCACCTCAAAAATTCATGTATAATTTTGGTTACAGTGATTCACAGAATTTAATAAGTCACAAGAATACCCAGTACATTTGTTTACAACTTGATGAAATGAAACCCAGGCTAGACTGATTAAATGAAACCCAAGCAAGATTTCTAAAAATGAGAAAAAAGAAAAACCCAAGAGACCAAAAACCAAAAAAGAAAAACATCTAAAAAAAGGAACAAAAATCTTTTTTTTTTTAGAAGATAAAGAGAAATTATCTCATATACTTGAGAGGAAAAATCAGAAAATTGAGAGGAAAAATCATAGTGCGAAGATGTTTTTGTTGATGCTCTATTGAACCGTCTGCCATGGTTATGTTGTTGCTGCTGCTACGTATTTTGTTGACGATCAAAGAAGAAAGAGGAGTTGCTGCGGTTGGCGTTCATGGGTTAGGGTTTGCTTTCAAAAGACGGAGGCGCAGGTAAATGGATCAAGAAAACAGAACTAGTGCTTATAAAGGCTTACAGATCTACTTTAGGGTTCACTCATAGATCTAACGGCTGTAAAATATGTATGACATGACTGACGTACAGTTAAAGGCATTAGACGGCTGTGATATATGCTTATACACGTGGTTCGTTTTTTATAGGGGATTTCTACTAGAGACAACATACATGTGGTTCATGGGTTAAACAGCATTCGGTTAGGGCCGTTAGGCACCTTAGGGGCAAGGGTCATGGGTTATAATCTCCGGCAGGTACAAGAGCTCCGATGTCTATTCCGATTCTCCTTAGACTGAACAATCCAAAACAAATTAAGATATCTCCTTTTCAAAGTGGAGAAATACGTCTGGATATATTGCTACCTGAGATCCTGTTCCAAGATACAACCATATGTGCCTCTTTGCGTTTTCTTCTCAATATGTCAGCTAAACTAAATCTTAAAAAAACATAAGTTCGAGCCCGTGGTATACATAGCATAACAACACCAGAAAGAACACATACATGGATACATTCTACACTAAAAGATATCAAATGAAAATATTAAGCATTTATATTTGGCATCGATGAAAAGAATTTCGCGATTCTTCACCATTGTGCCTCTTTGCATTTATATTATGATACTTGAACTGATTTCCCCAAGTGTTATTCTCGTTTAGGGGATCATGGAATTGATATGTTTTCTATTGACAGGTTAGTCGTTCAATGGATCTCATTGTTCACATCTTATTTAGTAACAAAGAAGCGTTTCGTGAAAAGCTTTTAAGGTATATATATCATCCAAACATACCTTTCTTATTTGTTTCGGGAATATGAATTTTATACGTGGCACTTCAGATTAATTGATACTTGTACCTGGTCTGTGCTTGCTTTCTCTAGTGAAGTCCATTGATTGTAGGTCTTTGATTCTACCAACAGTGGGTTTCTGACATAATTGTTCCTTGATTGCAGGCAGAACTTGATGATATAGAAGAAATTTCAGGAGAGAGCAATTAATGCTTGAAGCCGCCAAGTACTAGAAGATGTATAACATCTATTCCTAGATCGCATAATCCTCAGAAAGAAACATCAATTTCAGTGTTTCTCCTTTAAAGAATACCACTTGGTTGTCTGTTAACATTTCAATTATGCAAATCCATTACGGAAGTCTTGTTTTTGTTTTCCATTTCTTTAGAAAAATTAGTACTTCCTCGGTTAAAGGATTTTATCTAAATCTCTCTCTAACTTATGTTACTAGTAGAGAATATCGAGAATATTAAAGATAGAGGAGCCATGCATTATGGTGCTGCTGCTGTAGGGAGAGTGAATGCTCTCAAATACTTGATTAAAGACATGAAACTCTATGTAAATGTCAGAGGTAATACAGGTATAGCAGTAAGGGGTGATTTTTTAGTTTTGATGATTCTGTTCATAATGACTTCAGGATTTTTGGGTGTTCCTTAATTGCTTTAACGATAAGATGTTTGTAATAATATAATTTGTGCTGACGTGTTTCGCAAGTGAAACTCCACTGTCCTGGGAAGCAATAGATGGGTGCTTGGCTGCCATGGATTATCTAATTAGAACTATTTTTATCTAAATCATATATAGATGATAGATGTAGTAACCTTTCTTGATAGTTTGGCTATGGTAAATGATAGTTGTTGTATTATTTCCATGTCCAAAAGTATATTTATGTGTATTTGCTTGAGTAACACTTAGAATATTTTACCTTTATATTTGTTGTTGTACCTATTGTAGTATGCTTCGGAGTTGCATCCATTAAGCGTATGTTTGCTGAGACAATAGAAATCAAGGTTGGTCTGTAGAACATGGCCCTCGAAAGCACAAGTGCGTCAGTGATTAAGCTCAAGTAGACACATTTTTCATGCCCTTGGATGAAAGTCTGCATGCTTGGAGATGCCTAGCATTTTGAGAAGGTGAGCTTGTAATGTATACTCTTTGTCGCCGACATAGATTCAGACTCTGTAAAGAGAAAAAGTGCTGGTTATAATATAGCAGGAAGGCTTTATGGCTGCTATGTAGTCCATGGCTGTCGTTATATCTTCACTGTGAAGATGGTGTGTACCACCTTGCATATGGTTTCCCGATTCTCCGAAACTGTCAAGAGGGACAAAGAGGGACAGAATATGGTAAAACTCCATTATTTGTTGTTTTCTTTCTGTAGTTTTTAAATTTTCGCTTAAGTAATGAGTTTGTTATTCATATTTGCATTTTGAATTGTAATTCTCCTACAAATAGGATAATTACCGCAAAATATCATGCCCCCGTTCATCTCTATACTTGTCATATTGTTGAGAATGACATTTACACCGGACAAGTCTGCACCTTTGCTCTCTCTGGTTTCCTCCGAGCTCAGGTTTTGCTGTTCTTACTTATTTTTATGATGTAACATTTAAAGTGTTTGTTTTCTTAATCGGGTCCTGAATAGTCGTTGTTTTCTGAATGGGTGTAGTAGTGTGACATAGACAAAGGATGGTTCTGATGTAATAAGATTTTTATTGTCACTGCCTGCACATGTAGTTTGGCTGGTTTTGATTGTATATCCAGTAATTCATCCTTTTACAGCTCTTAATTGGCTGGTTTGGATGTTACTTTAATCTTATATAAATGGCAGTTGATAGTCCATTGACGTTTCCATCTTTGTATTGATAGGAGTGAAGGTGCAGGGTTTTCAATATGTAGTTTTTCCTGCCTGCACAGATAGTTACAAGAGTGCAAAACTGTAGTTCTCCCTTCCTAATTAGTTGATATTTATATAGTAATTAGAACAAAGTAACGGGAACAAAGAAGTTCTTGAAATAGTTGATGAACGAGCTTCAAAATCTATTGATCTTTTAAGAGTAACTTTTTCACATTTCTAATTGCTTATTGATTCTATCTTTTTTGAATTTTGTTAAGAGTTGTCACTTCTTTGCTTGTAATTTTTAAGGCAAATAGTAGTGCATTGTTATTGCTTAAGAGTTCTCGGTTTAGAATATATCATATTTTGGGTACCTTGTGGATGAAGCTTTGCTTGTCTTTGAATCATGCCAAAAATTGTTGTCTGGTTTTGTTGGTGGATATACTAAGACATGCTTTCGTGTTTACTGAGATTGAGTTAGTGAAATATAAGACTAAGATGCATGGTTCATGTGGATTTTAAAAATATGGTAGTCCACCAAATACAAAACAATTGTTTGATCTTGTTTAATTTGTTTAACTAAAAAACAAGTATTTGGAATTCTACAGGTCTAAAGAAATACCAACAAGCCTTTCTAGAGGAGGATGAAGCCCTGGTTCAAGCTGAAACTGTCAATTAGCTTGCTCATGTAAGTGGCCAGTTCTGAAGTGTGTAGTCTATACAAAACGTACCTAAGGTGCAGGTGGAAGGTCAACTACCTGAATGCTTATCTATGTTAATGACTAGATTTTCTTTGTAATTTCTAGTTGTACCTATCTGATTGAAAAAAATTAATAAATGGAATTTCTGAATTTGTTTTGGATTTTTATTTCATGACTAAAATATCTTTGTACATGTACTTATCTTAACTAACACCATAAGGGCACTGCGTTAAACCCTTGACCAATATCGGTAGAGCTTTTCACCAACTCGGAACTAACTGAAAGACAGCAGCTAGAAACCTTGACCATCCACAAACGTTGTGGCCAAACCTTTGAACCAAACGAGGAAGCAGCGGTTAGAAACCTTGACCAGCTAGACAAAGGTGATTACACCCTTCAACCAACTGAAAAATGAGCGGCTGAAATTCTTGTCCACCGAAACTGTAGAAGCTTATATTCTTGAGGAACAGAATTTCAGAGGAAGAAACTCTTCTGCGTTGAAATATGTAGTGGTTACAATCCTTGACTGACACCTGCAACAACTAAAACTCAGTGGGTCAAATCCTTTAGCTTCTCACAACGTTTATAATTGACCACCTCTACCAACAATATACAAGTCTTCTGCAACAAACTCTTTTGCGGGTTCAATATTTCAGTAACAAACCTTTACGTACTCTACCAACGATTGTCCGTAGTGACCAGAAAATTCCGCTAGCTAGGACTTGAGTCGCTTCATTATAGTCGGTAGATATCTGTTCCAGCAACATGGTTGGTACACATCTTTAGCAAATAAGGCTTCACCCACAGAGCATATCTGTTGTCATGTCGGCTGATATAGACCTCCAGCCACTCGAAACGGCCCTGTACCAACTGAATCCTGGTAGTCGCTAAAGTCCAATTTTCTTGTAGTGCTTGCATCTTCGAATGGAGGAGATGATAAGGACAACCTTCTATTCAAAAGAATCGGTTCTAGTTTAGGTCTAAGCATCTCCGGGATAACCAAATCTTGGTGAACCTCAAAGGATTGTTCCAGGTTGAGGTCAGGCGGTCCCATGGAATTAATGACTCTATGGGTTTCCCAGTTAACCGATTCAACCGGTTCGAACTAGAACTATGCCTTTGGAATGAAATCTTCAGGTAAGTTAAATGGGAATGTTCTTTTTCCCAAGATTGATTAAACCCCTAATGGAATATCTTGATCATATGTAACAGGCCCAAGGACCTCATAATCTCGATCTGAAATTGGGTTGTTCAGAATGGTTTGTTCTGCTGTTGGGCATTCTTCTCTGTAAAGATCATATAAGGTTTCTCTATTTCCAGGGATGGCTAGGAAATCCTCTACTGATCCCATGAGCATCAGTATTGTCTTAAGGATTCCAAATTTGGATTGGCGTGTTATCAAGGACAAAAATATCATCCGCAGGCCCTGGAGAGGGCATAGAGATGGCATAAATGTCCTCTAAGGGTCTATGTTGAATGATAGCACAATGGTTGATCTTGTGGCCAAAGCGGTTGCAATGTGTACAGAACTTTGAAGGAAGGTTTAGGTAGGTGAAGGTGAGTTATCTGACTGGAAACTGGTCGACCCTAACAAGAATGACAAGTACAAGAAAATTACAGGAGAAAAGAAAAGCTTGCCAAGAGCACTAAAGAAGATAAAGAATTGGGTTGTTGACAGGTTTAAGGATTGTCTGAAATAATCCAACTGGATAATATACTCGAGAATACCAATTCAAATTAAAGTAAAGTTAATAAAAAAATAACCTCGACCAATCGAAAACCCACAGCAAAAGTTATTCTTAGAGAAAGCTAGGTTTCAGTAAGCATTTATTTCCTACTTTTAGACATCATAAATGTGTCTAATCCAGAGACAAGAATCTCTCACAAATATTCAAATTCAACGTTAATTTAATGCTAAGAAGACAGTTTGACTAAATCCATACGTTATAAAAACTCGGGGAAGCAAGGTCTATACTTAGATTACTAGTATTTTAAAGGCCTAGTTGAAGTTTTATTTCGGTGAGAACCAAAGTAAAGGCAATAAGTGATTTAACTAGACAAGGGGGGTTTATAGGTACTAACCATAGGGGATTCTAAGAAAAGACTAAGATGGCCTGTATCAAATCAATACACCGTTTAAAAATTCAAGAATATTAGGGAATACGAAGAACACAAGAGGATAAGTGAAATGAATTTGGGACAAAAAAACGTAAGGGAAAAGAAACGGAGTAAAGCCGAAGGGAAAACCAAGGGATATTAGAGGCTATAAATACACATTCAGGTACCGGAGAAATAAACACAGAAGAGAAAACGGAGATAAGAAAGGAAAGAGAGATGGCTTGCAATCATTTTAGAATTCCACTAGGAGCACCAATTTCCTCTACTAAGGTTATACGCTGTCAGGAAGGTCAATTGCACCGCATGCAATACTTTCGCTGCACTATCTGTCAACGGGAAGCCTTCTTGTATCCAGCACAGGCTCAGAGGTTGGCTCTTTGCAATTTGAGTGCTGAGGAGAAGGCAAGGTTGGGAAAACATTCCATCAAATACCTACGTACTAGGCTAGCTACCGGTGTTCCTGTTACATCCTCTTATTTCTTATCAGAATACCCGCCCGGCATGGATTATGCATATATATGTTCATGAGAAGTCCGCTATCTACCAGCAAGAAAGAGATGGAGGATTAATCGAGGTTGATGATTCCGAAGAACAGGGATAGAGATCTAAAAGAACCTCAGAAAAGAAAGAAAGAATTTAAGATCAGAAGACAGAATCTCGTTTAAGTTTAATTTAATTGTGTTTTTAGGTGTTATGAAATGTTGAAGTTATCCTAGAATGTCTATCTGTTGAAAACCAGTGTTATTTTCTAAGTTTTGTAAATACTATTGTGTTTATCTTAAAGTTGTCTGATGCTTTCTTAAGAGTTCTACAAATTTTAACTGATTGTGATTCAAGATTTGAATAGGGTCTAATCCCCTAATCTAAGAAAAAGGTCTTAGAAGTTCCCAACAGCAGAAAGAAGAAGACTAAGAAGGGACTCAGAGAGAAAGGGAGAGATTTAAAGAAAGGGAGAGCCAATTAAGTCCTAAGAAAGTAGCTACGCACCAATGCTTGATGTCGAAGGTGAAGGAGATGAATGAACCGTTTAGAGGAGTTTTAGCTAAATAACAGATGCAAAGATTAACATGAAGAAATAAATAAACTTGAAATAAAAGGGATTGCCCACTAGATTCTAAGAATGCAGCTACATACCAGTGCTTGATGCAATTAACGAAGTAGATGAATGAGAAGTAATAACTCAATATAAGATGCAAATGATGCACTAGAAGAAATGATAAATTCATAAATCGGACCAATTAAGGAACAAATTGAACAGAATCTTCGCAACAATTGATGACTCCCAACCCTTTTCTAGATCCCCATCTGGCTTGGGATCGAATACCAGATAGGTTAATTACTCAGCTATCATCTGGGTAGAAAATCAGTAACGAAGAAAAAAGTTGAAGAAAGTAGTCGTTGGGAGGAGGAGAGAGGGCAGAGTGTTTTTTTGAACTGTGATTTGGATTGTTTTTATTTTTATATTATATTTAGCTTTTAAAAAACGGACTAAAAATGTGCACGTATATTTTTGAATTTTCTTAAAATCAAAGTAAAAACAAATAATATATATATATATATGTGAAAAGGTTAAACCCCAGCCCTCACTTCATGCTAGGCTCTCTTTACAAATGTACTTGGCTAAGAATTTTGTAAGGACAAGATTTTAAAACCCATCCTTTACAAAATTTAGCCTCATTTGATTGGGGGCCAAACATTTTAATTGGGGGCCAACAAATTTTAGTTGCACCCCAAAATTATCAGGGCCTATTAATCCGACTATGAAAATACTATTTTACCCTTACCTAAAATTAAACATTAAAAATCAGTTAACCTTAATTAGAAACCTTAATTAGGCTTCTCTTCTTCATCTTCTTCTCCTCCCGTTCTCTTCTCCACCACCACCATTAACAACTATTTTGAAGAAATTTTTTTTCTTCAACCGATTCATCGCGTAATCGTCGTCAAAAATCAAAACCCAAGAAAGCTATGGCTCCAATTAGAAGGTATATGAACTTAAACCACCTTGTATTCGTTAGTATCGAAATTTCAGTGTAAGAGTCGTTAGTATCGAAATGAAAACCCCTAACGACTTTTCATTTGCATGCAGATTCTATGAAAAATCGTTAGTGTATTAGGATGAAGATGACGACCCTAATTCTGCTACTTCAACATTTTTTTCCCTAGAATAGAGTCGTTACCGTATTAGGTTGAAAATGACGACCCTGTTTTGACGACCCTTTGTTATTGGTTAACGACTCTAGGTGCACATTATAAATGGTTGGTTAGGGTCGTCAGTATATCAAAATATCCCTATGACGACTCAAACACACAAAAACTTGCCTTTTTATACAGAGAGTTTGGATTTGAGAGTCGTTTGGGTATTAAACGAATCAACTAACGACTCTAGGTGAACAATATAAACAGTCGTCATGGTTTAACACACCACCTTGACGATTTTTCATCACCATTAAAAGTTGCAGGTTAGAGTCGTCGCCATGTGTGTCAACAGTATGACGACTCTTTAGGGTCGTTAGCGTATACAACACCCGACTATAACGACCCTCACTCTGAGTAGTTCCATAGTGACCATGAATCGACCACTTGGAGCACCATTCAGACAATTTGAAGAGTATATGAAGTTTATCTGATTGTTTTGAGGTGCGGGTTCTTCATTTGGAGTATCGGTTCCTTCATTTTGAGGAGTAGGATCTTCATTTCCACCATTATTCATGGCTTCCTCCATTAACATCTCTTCATCAAACATCCAATCCATAGGATTATTAGAGACAATCTCACCATCAACACGATCATGGTTATTGTTTGAACCTTCACCAACCTCATGCCCTTCACTTGAATCATTCATTTCTAAAAACCCTAGTTTTTTCCTCTCAAAACTACTTTTCTTCTTCTCAAAAAAATAAACCCAAAAACTAAAATTTCCCCAAATTTTAATCTCAAAACTTATTTTTATCTAAACTAAATTAACACACTAATCTACTTCATTAACTCTTAATACTAACCACTCAAGGCTATTTTAGGCATTTAGAAAGAATTTTTATAAGGGGTGACCCAAATTAGGATTGGGTGACCTTTTTTGTCCTCTAGTGCTTGGCCCCCAATTAAAATGTCTGGCCCCCATTCAATCCAGGAAATTTAGCTGTCAGATTTTTCATTGAAATTTGGTTATTTTAGCTTATGCCTTCTACACGCATTTCCATTGCCCATTGCTGTTCATTTTTATTTTTTTAGATATTTATCTATTATAGTTATGGCAGGTGAAAAAAATAATTTATTTTTAAATGTATTGAATTGTTAAAAAAAAATTGGTTTAGTCAGTTCACATGTTTGAAGAGTGGGATTGATGAAATGGAATCATACCAAACCAGAGTCTAGGTAATGATTTTTGAATTTTCAGTGGTCGGAGTCTAACTCATTATTCAAACTTTCTTCTAGATATTTTTTTTTTGGCATGCTATAGAAATGCCACCGTTTTATTCTTTATTCACCAACAATTGCCGTTGCTGCTCTCTACTTGGGAACACCAAACACCACGTTTTTTTCGTCCCATAATCAATAATTCTAGGGTCTTAGATTGGGCAGTCACCTCACTGCAACCGATAACTGATCAAGATATTCCAGAGGTGGCGGAGGCGCTGTGGACATCCAAAAGTGGCTATTACATACCCTTTTGATGTTCTAGTAACGGGAAAAGGACTTCAATTAGGCAAGTCATGAGCACTGTAACCTTTTGATGACTAGTCATGACGAGATCATTAGTTTAGGTAATGATTAAAATTATCCAGGATGAGAAATTGGGTTATCATTAGTATGGGTCTGCAATACCGGAGCAGATTCTTGTTCTAAACCAAGAGTAGTTTGGCCGAGTTCTACCGTAGTTCGGTTTGCTTGTAGGAATTGTTGCTGGCTGTAAATTGTTTACACTGACTAGTTGGATTTACACTTTGGGCGTGTTTAGGGGATAAATATGTGATATTGTTTCTGATTATGTGCAAATTCAGATTGATGGTCTTGTAAGGCAAATAACTCGAGACTGGAGTGAAAACAATCAAAAGAGCTCTGTCTGACAGAATCCATTGTTTCCGTGCTGCTGGAAGAAAATGTGATCCATTACTGTCCCCAGCAGCGGTGCTTTATTTGCATCAATTTTTCGCATCAAACTCAACGACACTTTTTTTTTTTTAGGTACGTACTTCCATATTAGATGGAATGAAAAAACAAAAACAAAAATTCAAATCCAAAATTCCTCTTCAGTTTTGGTAACTGGTTAAACTGATACACAGAAATCTAGCTAACAAATCACGGCATGAATACACTACTAGGGTTGGCATACACCTTGGTGAAATGAAACCCAAGTAAGGTTCTACGAAAGAAGTTGAAATAGAAAAACCCAACCAGATTCAGGCTTGGTTTGGTAATGCTTTTATTTTCTAAAAAACACTTTCAAAAGCTATTTATGTCAATAATTTTTGAAATTAGCGTTTGGTAAAAAAAAAATCAAAGTGCTTTTTATTGAAAGCACTTCCCAAATTCCTCAATTTTTAAAAGTTGGGGAGGAGGAGCTTTTAAAAGCTATAAAAGCATAAGTTGTGGCCCCACCTAAATTTAATGATTGATTTATCTTTTTTATCCCTACTTTATTTTATAAATGACAAAAGTTACCCCTTAAATTTATATACAATCAATTTTTTTACTATTTCTTATATTGCATTCTTTATTTTTTTAATTTTTTTTAATTTTTCAAACTATTTTATATACCATTTCATTTAATTTGTTAACAGTATAACTAAAAAAATATTAAATAATTACTTAATTTTTGTTTCATTTTTTGTTTGAAATATATATATATAAGTATTTAAGTTAAATAATTTTTTAACAATCATAATAATAGTGGTAATTAGTATGAATATTAATATTATATAGTAAAATAATTAATTATTTTTAAACCCTATAAAATTGAATAAATCTACCATTAGAGATATGTCTGTTTTTGTCATTTGCTACAACAACTATGGTTGAATCTGAAATTTTACCAAACACACTTTGATTGCTTTTTTAATCAGCTTCAACTATAATTAATATTTTACCAAACGTCTAACTGTTTTTTTTCTCACAGCACAGCACAGCAACGCACAGCAGAAAAGTGCTTTTACAAAAGCTGCAGCAATACCAAACTAAGCCTCAAAAAAAGATGTTCTAAAAATAACACACAAGCAACAAATATCTTAGTATCTAACTCATTTTTATTGGCTTGATTAGGTACTTGGTTCAGCTAGGGATGAGATGGACCTTCAATCAGCAAAGCCATTTGCACACAACTATGGTCTTCTGTATACCACGAGTATGGTTCTGAATATCATAACAACTATGGTCTTCTGTATAAGAGATGAGCTTTTAAGTTCATCAAAAGCATTTGTAAGTACATGATCCCAAAATAAAGGGTCAAAGTCGGCCGGAAATTTGTAAGCCACCACTAACGAATTTCCAGTAGTATGTATATATAGGAAGCAAACCCGCGGTCAAAACAACCATCAACAGATTCAACACCATGGGGGTGGAGGTGGATGTAATTACAGCAAGCGGCGACGAATTGGGGTGCAGTTCAACATTTTATGGCTTTGATCCTGTTTAATTTTGAGCACCTGGCTTTGATCCTACTAAATTCAACTTGTTTGTCCCAAGCAGTTAATGGTAAAAGATTTAATCATATAGTGATCTCGTACTAAATTCACCTGATGGGTCAGGACTCCATTTCACAGAGTCAGGTGAGCCAAGTCTAGTTCTTAATTAACAAGGTGACGGTTCTAACAATGTCTGGATCAAAAAGAAAATATATCAAGGGTGTCGGAAACACTATCAACAAAACTGTAAGGTATATGACAATGTTGAGCTGGGGAATTAAGACTCCACATGCCTCCATTGTGTAGATAGATTAATGCTAGAGTTGTTGGTTCGGTATTACTAATAATTTAAGAGCTAGTCAGAAAGATTTGATTATCTTCGCTAGATTTACACTTTGGCTAGGTAAATGCCTGGAGGAAATGGATTTGCATCGCATTACTTGCAAACCAGGCACTCCTAGTAAACCAGCACCGGAAGAAAATGATCCCAAGTAGAGGTGCTTTATTTTCTCCAGGTACATCCATAAATTGGAATGAAAATAAATAAAATAAAAATCAAAAAATTCACTTCCAAAATTCCCTGTTGAATTTTCGTAACTGATTAAACTGATACACAAAGATCTAATAAATCACAAGAACACATAAGTGTTGAAAAAGGTTGAAAAAGAAAAACCAAACAAGATTTTACAACAAAAGGTTGAAAAATAAAAACCCACTCTAGATTTTACAGAAGAGGTTCTAAAAGGCAAATACAAGCTACAATGATCGACGGACAAACGTTTCTCATAAAAGAACCCAAAATCTCAGTCATTTCAGATTATTGAGAGGAAAAATCATAGTGTGAAGATGTATTTGTCGTTGATAATGATGCTCTATCGAATCATCTTCTGCCATGGTTATGTTGCTGCAGCTGCGATGCATTTTAGTGACGATGATCATAGATGAAGGAGTTGCTGCTGTTTGCGTTCTTGGGTTAGGGTTTGCTTTCAAAAGACGGAGGCGCAGATAAAATGAATGAAAGAGAATAGAACTACTGCTTATAAAGGCTTACAAATTAGTTTAGGGTTCACTCACGTATCTAACGGCTGTAACATATATATGACTGACATACATTATGATGGATTAGACGGCTGTGATATGTGCATGTGGTTGTTTTTTAGGGGATTTCAATGCATTTCAATTTTTTTTTTTTTAGGTCAAATTTCAATGCATTCAAGTGGGGACATACAGTATCATCAGGCGTTAAACAACATTGGGCTTGGCACATTAAGGGCACGCGTCTATTCCGGGAGTTCATTGTTTTACCGATTGAAGACTGGTCTTTTAGCATTTCTTCTGTGGAAGAGGATGTTTTTCCAGAAAAAAAAAAAAAAAAAAAATGCTACTAGGAGTGTGGATTGGCTCCTGCAGCAGACCGAACAATCCAAAACAGACACATGTTATTCTGCATCAAATTACGATCAGAAGTTCTTCACTTCCCAGCTGTCAACTGTTTCTGCGGCTGAGAGTTCTTTTTCTCCCAACCGCTTCCTTGTTTTCACTGCTTGGAGTCCCTTATATTCTAACTGTAAGTGCCTCTTATGGATGGTTCAACATATTATCCAACACCTTGAACATTTATGGTCACTTAAATGCAAAAATAATATATTAGGCCACAAATATACATGATTCCTACGTGGAGCATTATTATTTACCAACATTGGTCGGAGGAGTGGAATTTTTTTTTTTTTTTTGTTAGAAGGAAAAGTTTTATTGGTTACATTGGGAAAAAATTACAATCTCTTGCTAAGAGACTACAAAACTCTTTAGGAAAGTTATTAAGAAGATGTATGCCTGTAGCTGATTCCCTAACTGACTTAGCAACTGAATCAGCTACTTGGTTATCTTCTCTACTAGTGAAAGAGAAAATACATTGCTCAAAACCTAAAATCAAATGTTTCATTTCCTAAATCAGGCACTCCTGGTAAAGGAGCATTGGAAGAAAATGATCCCAAGTAGAGGTGCTTTATTTTCTTTAGGTACATTCATAAATTGAAATGAAAATAAATAAAATAAAAAACAAAAACAAAAATTCACTTCCAAAATGCCTGTTCAATTTTTGTAACTGATTAAACTGATACACACAGATCTAATAAATCACAAGAATACACTACTAGGGATGGCATACAACTTGCTGAAATGAAACCCAAGCAAGATTCTACAAAAAGGTTGAAAAGGAAAAAGCCAATCTAGATTTTACAGAAGAGGTCCTGAAAGGGAAATATAAGCTACAACGATCGCCAAACAAAAGTTTCTCATAAAAGAAAGCAAAACAAAGAAGCAGGATTTCATATTATTGAGAGGAAAAATCATTGTGCAAAGATGTTTTTGTTGTTGATGATGTATTGAATCATTTTCTGCCATGGTTATTATGTTGCTGCTGCTGCAATGTATTTCAGTGACGATCAAAGATGCAGGAGTTGCTGGTGTTTGCGTTCATGGGTTAGAGCTTTGCGTTCAAAAGACGGAGGCGCACATAAAATGGATGAAGAATAGACAACTACTGCTTATAAAGGTTTACAGATTTACTTTAGGGTTCACTCATAGATCCAACGGCTGTAAGTTACATATGACTGACATACATTGTGATGGATTGGACGGCTGTGATATGAGCTTATACGATTTTAATGCATTTCAATTGAGGACAACATATAGGATCATTAGGACTTCTATGGAAAGAAATTAGGGAGTCCATCACATAGTTCTGCAACTGTCTCTCGTACATTTCTTAAAAGCTTCTGGTGTGAAATGAAACCCTTTGTCATCTGCTTGTGTACAATAATAATCTCTATATTGGCTTTATTAGGTACTTAGATCAGCCAGAGATGAGATCGACCTTCAATGTACAATTCTCTTTTGATATTTGTTTATGAAGTTTACAGAAACTTAGCTAAAAAAAAATTATGAAGTTTACAGAAGGGTAACCAAAATGTGCAGTAGATTTTTCCTTAATCTGCCCATAAGGTAAAGTGTGGGAACACTGGAGAGAATGCTTAATTCAAGTGGGAAATGAAATATTTCCTTGAAGATTTCCATTCTCTAGAATAAATGTTGAGATTATGAGTTGTCTGATGTTTTCAGTCAGGTATCTAAAAGGGGACTGTAATCACTTGTAATTTGTATGCAAATTTGTAATATCAATGCAATGATGGAAGTGCGTGACACATTTATTCTGAAGAATGAGATTGGGATCCTTTTTGGCATCGTAGTTGAATTTCCAGTAGTATATATAGGAAGCAAACCCACGGTGGAAACAACCTTCAACACCAAGGGTGTTTGTTCATTCATCATATTCAAACTTAATTTCTTACGTAAAACTTTAACCACCTTTTGTTTGGAGGGAATGGGTACTTGTGTCGGTGTTTCTCATAATTAACACTTCCGGTATATCTATCTAAGATTGAAGAAGATCAAAAGACAAATGAAAAGTTATACTCCAGGAGAGGTTTTCCTCTTACCAATAAAAACAAAAAATTCACTTCCAAAATTCCTGTTTAATTTTGGTAACTGATACACAGAATTAATAAATCACAAGAATACACAACTAGGCATGCTAGTACATTTGTTTACAACTTCATGAAACCCCAAGCATGATTCATGAGACAAGAACCAAAGAAACAAAAACATTTCAAAAGAAAGAATCGTCAAACGAAGGAACAAAATTCTTCGATGATATTTCAGATAATTGAGAGGAAAATTCATAGCGCGACGATGTTTTTGTTGTTGATGGTGATGCTCTATTAAACCGTCTGCCATGGTTATGTTGCTGCTGCTGCTATGTATTTTACTGACGATCATAGATGGAGAAGAAGTTACGGCTGTTGGCGTTCATGGGTTAGGGTTTGCTTTGGAGGCGCAGAGAAATGGATGAAGAGAAGAAAACTACTGCTTATAAAGGCTTACAGATCTAGTTTAGGGTTCACTCATAGATCCAACGGCTGTAAAATATGTATGAATGACATACAGTTTAAGGGATTAGACGGCTATGATATGTGCTTATACATGTGGTTCGTTTCTATTGGGGACAACATACTCGTGGTTCATGGGTTAAACAGCATTTGGGTTAGGGCCGTTAGGCACGTTAGGGGCAAGCGTCTACTTATCATCTCCTGCCTGGAAAAGAGCTCCGATGTCTATTCTGGCGAGTTCATTGTTTATCAATTGAACATTCTGATCACATTTGGACATTCAACATTTCATCATCTAAGAACTATATATGTTTCCTAGCTCTAGTCTGCTGATTTTTGCTTTATGGTGGGTAATAATATTTCAAAGCACTATAGTGGTATTGTGATTTGACTTGTTTTGCTTACCTTGATGAATGAATCATTCAAATGTAATGGCGTGGCTTGTAAGTGATGATTATGTATCTTACTCCAATGCTATTATGCTATTTGCTATAAAAACTCCGGTTTAACAAAGTGGAGGGTGTTAAGTTCCAAGCCTTTATGTCTGAACGGGACACGCCCTTTTTGGGATCTGTTGGATTGCTTGGTGAATATTGTCCTAGAGAGGATTTAAGCATAGAGACTTTGCTGCTAATAAAGTTGGCTGTATGCATTTAGAGCCATTTCAGGAATTTTACAGATTCTTCAAGGTGCAATTTTCTGCGACCTCCATTTACAACTTACAAGTGAACTAGAAGAAACTACTCGCACAGAAGAAGCTTACTGTTCTCTCTAATATCACACTCTATTCAGTCTTAAAAGGATGGGGATGCAGAACATATAGGTGCTGGTAACAACGATGATGCCTTTTACAGGTATAAGATGCCAAGGATGTTAACAAAGATTGAAGGCCCTGGAAATGGTATTACTAATGACATTATCTTCAAAAATCCAAACCAAAATTTTCAACATTATGAGGTGTACAATTGATATGATTAAATTACTCCACTGTTTAACAAACCGAACAATGTGAGCACATGATAAATGTGTCACGCACTCCATAGCAATAGATAAACCTCTATTTCATGGCAAATTAGAGGCATAACTGAAATTCATGAAAATAGCTAGTTCCAACAAGAATGAGTTTAATGAGCTCCAACTTCGTATACATCAGATCGATAACATAGTCATCAAAATCCCAGCTAAGGCACATAACACAACTTATTATTTCTATTTGAAACTTCATACACACATTATGCACGGTTGCACAAGAATGACCACAAATGCCACCTTTTCTAGAATACAATTTCACTCATTTCCTAGCAATCCATCTAAGCTAAGAACATATGACTGGAACTCCCTTAAATAAAAGAACCATCTACTCAAAATGTTATGATAAGTAACTTGTAACGAAATATTAGAATAGGAGAAGGTTAGGATTTCCCCCCTGCACCATATCTGCTCACTTGTAACTTGAACATGCATGCAATCCAGCATAGTTTCCAGTCAATTCTTAGTCCTCAGCACAAACAGTAAACACTAATGCTAATAGATAAGCATCTATGCCAGATGAGATGCAAATATAAGTCCCAAGTATTCAAGATTTCAATATAAACCATTATACATGGACTTCTTTTCGTTCTTTTTCTTCTAAGTAAAATATAACTCATTGCATATCAGACTTTTTTTTTTTTTTTGTTTTTTTGGTAATTGGTTCACATACATACATCTAGATAGAAAACATCATAAATCTCGAAGATTTCAATTTAAACAATGTTACATAGATCTTTTCATAATTTCAGTGAAATTATATCTGGAATTGCCAGTATTACTTTTTTTTTTTGATCGGTAAATTACTTTTTTTGCCAGTATTACTTATAACTCAAGAGCTAGTCAGGAGGATTTGATTATCTTTGATGGTCTTGTAACTCCAACAACAGAAACATAGAACTCGTCTGACAGAATCCATTAGAATTCCAGTCTAGGATCCATTGTTTCATGCCTGGAGGAAATGGATATGCATCACCAGCAAACCACGCACTCCTTTGAAAGAAAATGTGATCCATTATTTACTTCCCCATGTTGGATTGATGATAAAACAGATAAATAGAAATACTATAGAGATATTGTCCAAAATAAAATAAAAAATAAAAACAAAAACTAATTTCCAAAATTCCTCTTTAATTTTGGTAACTGGTTAAACTGATACATGGAAATCTAATACATCACAAGGATACACTACCAAGGAGGCAGGGATATTATTACAAATGAAACCTTTCTAGATTTTAGAAAAGAGGTTGAAAAAAGAAAATTTTCCAAGATCCTAAACACCTAAAAACAACAGCTAAAAGGAACAAAAATCTTCTCTGTTCCCGGTTATACAGAAAAGTGATTTACTAGCACAAATCTTGTGAAAACAGTGTTTTAGCCCATTGATGGTGCTTGCTTCAGACTCAATGACACTTCATCTTCTGTAGGTGCATCCATATTGGATTATAAATGGAACGAAAGTAAATAAAATAAAAAATAATTCACTTTCAAAATTCCTGTTTAATTTTGGTAACTGGTTAAACTGATACATAGAAATTCTTGCAAGTTAATAAATCACAAGAATACAATAACAGGGGAGGTGTAGCATCTCTAGTACATTTGTTTAGAGCTTAAGAGGTTGGAAAAAAAATATCCAGGAAATGTGCGATCTGAGGATAAAAGATTATCTAAAAAGGAACAAAAATCTTCTCTATTTTCCAGGATGCAGAACGCCAATTTCAGATTACCGAGAGGAAAAATCATGGTGCAAAGATGTTTTTGTTGTTGATGATAATGCTCTACTGAACCATCAACCGTGGTTATGTTGTTGCTGCTGCGATGTATTTTAGTGACAATCATAGATGAAAAAGGATGAAGAAGGAGTTGTTGTTGTGGGTTGGGGTTTTCTTTTCAAAAGGCGGAGGCGGCGCAGATAAATGGATGAAGAATAGAGAATTTCTGCTTATAAAGGTTTACACTTTACAGATCTACTGTAGGGTTCGCTCATATTTTTGTGACTTCATCTAACGGTGGTTGTAACATACATGTATATAGATTAGAAGGGCTGTGACATGTGTTTGATAATTTGGCATTTCCCGGGGACAACATTGGCACTTATCATCTCCGAATTTCCCGAGTTCATTGTTTACCAATTGAACATTCTGATAACACTTGGTCTTTCGGCATTTTTTTTGTGGAGGAGGATGATTTTCCATAAGAAATCCAAAAATGTTACTAGGGTTACCCAAAACAAATTGCAATATACTCTATTCAAGTAAGAGAAATGTGTTTGGCCTTGTATAAATTGCTATTTGAGATTCTCTTACTAGAGATTTGTCACTTGGCCTTGTATAAATTGTTTATCGCTGTTGTCCTAATCTGTTTGCGGTTCGTGTCGTGTAACTTCGAGATTATTCCATGTTTATGAATACAAAGTTTATTTATGTATCTAGCGACCATTCACATACGATTATAGGCAGATGATCATCTATTTTCTACATTGAACTTAAGTTTTTTTGTAACTTTGCGTCGTTCATTTTTCTCTTTGGTCGTAGGGGAGGCATAATATAATATTAAATGAGATTTGCGCTTAATTAAATCCATGTGTTCTCATGGTCCGACACCAAATCTCGGCCATGTGATATATGTGCATGTAAATTTTTGAATTTTTCTTAAAATCAATGTAAAAACAAATAAAAAAATATATGTGAAAAGGTTTAACCCCAGCCCATCACTTCAATACTAAAAGAGATTTATGGTGCAGGATTTAAAATTCTACCCCATTCTAGGCTCTCTTTACAAATGCACCCGGCTAATTTTTTCTTTGATAGGCTTAGTCCTATGGGCTAGATATTTAGCTGCTAGATTGGCCATCCACGTCAGATAAGGAAACCTCATAACCCCTATGAGAGGGCCAATCTAGCAGCGAAACGCCTAATAATTCGGCGTTACCAATTCTCTCGCCTTCTATTCCTCTTTTTCTTCTCTCTCTCTTTTTCTTCCTCTCTAATCTTCTCTCTCCCTCTTTTTCTTCTCTCTCTCATTTTTTTACTCTTTCTCTCTCCCTCTTTTCCTTCTCTCTCCAGAAAAAATTATATAACGCCGAATAATCCAGCATTTGTGTCACTTTTTGAGCGTCGCACTATTCAGCGTTTCAATCTCGCTGATAGTTGGACTGCGAGCAAATGCTAGGAGAGAGAAGTAGCCAGATTGAGTGTTAACTTTTTTTCCACACTTTTTTCATGATTTGCAACACTTTTTGGCCAATCTAGCAGTCCAATCTAGCCCATAGGACTTAGCCTAAGGACAAGATTTTAAAACCCGTACTTTGCCAAATTTAATTGCCAGATTTGTCATTGAAATTTGGTTATTTTAGCTTTTGCCTGTTACAGGAATCTCGATTGCCCACTGTGCTTTATTATATTTTTTTTTTTTTGGATACTTATCTGTTAGGCGAACCCCTATGTGCTAGATTGAACTGCTAGATTGGCCAAAAAGTGTTGCAAATCAAGAAAAAAGTTTAGGAAAAAAGTACTACTTCTGTCTACTTCTCTCTCCTAGCATTTGCTCGGAATTCAACTAGCAGCGAGATTGAAACGCTGAATCATTCAGCGCTCAAAAAAAGGTCTCAACGCTGAATGGTTCAGTGTTGGGAGAATATTCCAAGGGATCCGAAACTTGACGATGAACCATACAGCGCCAACATTTTCACTTTGTACAATTTTGTGTCGTCACTTATCTTCTCTCTATTAAAAAAATGCAACCAAAAACCAAATTTTGTTTTGTCTTATCAATACAAGTCACGTCTGATAAGAGGGAATGATGAGAGGAAAGAAAAGTTGCTGGGTGAAGAGGTAATTTGAATATTTTGACGATCCGTGCATGTCATGTCATGTCTTTTTCTTATACATTTTGTACCATCCGTCCATTAATATTTTGACACATTTTTGTACTTTCTGGGATGACGGTGGTATTTGAATTCTTTTAAGGTAGATTTTTTGCGCGTTTGGTTCAGCGACTATCTACTAGATTAGCCATGTCATAGGACTTAGGAGGTTTCCCTAGCTGACGTGGATGACCAATCTAGCAGCTAGATATCTATCCCATAGGGGTTAGCCTTATAGCCATGACCAGTGGAAAAATAAATTTTCTTAAATCTATTGAATTGTTATATTTTTTTTGCTTAGTCTGTTCTTACGTTTGAAGAGTGGTGAAATCATTGAAATGGAATCATACCAGAGTACTTCTTAAACCCAGTTGTATAAATGAAAAAGAATTTTCAATGGTCGGAGTTTATCTCATTATTCAAACTTTCTTATTGATATTTTTTGGGGTGCTATAGAAATGCCATCGTTTTATTCTTAATTTACCAACAATTGCCATTGCTGCACCTCTACTTGGGACACCAAACACCACATTACAGATTGCGCGGTAGAGATGGGTACTCCAGCGTCCGTCAATTACGTACAGTGCATTCCCTCACCCTAGGCCTATGGTGGCAGTCACCTCATTGCAACCGATAACTGATCAAGTTATTCCAGTGGTGTGATTATAAGTTATTCCAGTGGTGGTGGAGGCGTGGGCATCCACGGGATCCAAAAGTGATTATTACATACCCTAGTACCGGAAAAAAGATTTCAATTAGGCAAGTGAGCACTGTACCCTTTTGATGTCTAGTCCTTACGAGATCATTAGGTAATGATAAAAATCATCCAGGATGAGGAATTGGGTTATCATTAGTATGGGTCTGCTGATATTGCACCAGAAATATATCCTAAAATTCATAAAATTATAGGACAGAAATTGAAAAAAAATAAAATAAACTTATACTACCGGAACCGATTCTCGTTCTAAACCCAAGATGGAAGTAGTTTTTGCAGGAATTGTTGCTGGCTATAACTCATTCACTGACTGAGTTACTAGTTGGTTTAGTATTACTAATAATTCAAGAGCTAGTTGGAAGATTTGATTATCTTTGCTGGATTTACACTTTGGGCGTATATAAGAAATAAAGATGTGATATTGTTTCCGATTATGAGCAAATGCAGATTGATGGTCTTGTAAGACTGGAGTGAAAACAATCAAAAAGAGCTCCATCTGACAGAACCCGTCAGAATTCCAGTCCGGAATCCATTACTGTCCCTGGCAGCGGTGCTTTATTTGCATCAAATTTTCGCATCAAACTCAATCACACTTCATTTTTGTAGGTACATCCATCAATATTAGATGGAATGAAAATAAATACAATCAAAAACAAAAACATAAATTCAAATCCAAAATTCCTCTTCAATTTTAGTAACTAGTTCAACTGATACACAGATCCAGATTTTAGAGAAGAGGTTCTAAAAGAGAAAGACAACCAACAAATATTTTTGGAACAAAGTACAGCAAAAACACAGATATTCTCTGTTTTCGGCTCTTTGTAGAAGATTGATTTCAGATTATTGAGAGGAAAAATCATAGTGCCAAGATGTTTTTGTTGTTGATGACGACGATCTATTGAACCGCCTTCTTCTGCCATGGTTATGTTGCTACTGCAATGTATTTTAGTGATCATCATGGATGAAAGTTGCTTTTGTTTGAGTTAGGGTTTGCGTTTAAAAGAAGGAGGCACAGATAAATGGATGAAAAGAAAACAGCATACTACTTATAAAGGGTTTTGGTTTAGGGTTCACTTGGCTGTAGCTTATCTATGACAGATCTACAATTAGATTAGACGGCTGTGATGTGTGCTTGCATTTCAACCGGGGACAACATACAGCATGCCCAGGTGTTACACATCATTTTCTAATTTCTATGGATCTTTCAGCATGCCCGGTGACACGACAAGTTCGGACACCTTGGATGCTGATCACCTGAGGCTACATCCCGATTCTATCACTACTGAAATAATCTTCAAAAATAAAAAAATTCAACACTATGAGCCATGAGGTCGGTAATTGACATGATCAAATTACTTTAACGTCTAACAAACCAAACAATGAGGGCACAGGATAAACGTGTCACGCACTCTCCCTAGCTATAGATAAACCTCTATTTCATGGCAAAGTAGAGGCATAACTGAAAATAGTTGGCTCCACCAAGAATGAGCCTAATTTGTTTAATGAGGTCCAACTTCATAGACACGAGATCGATAACACGGTCATCTAAATCATAACTTGATATTTCTACTTATAGTTGACACTTGATAAACATTATGGATTTCTCACTTGTGACTTGAACATACATGCAATCTTGCATAGTTTCCAGTCAATTCTTAGTCCTCCTCACAAACACTAAATGAACTGACTAATATTAATAGATAATAAGCAGCTATGCCAGATGAGATGCAAATATTAAGCTCAAGTATTCAAGATTTCAATATAAACCATCATATATACATGGACTTCATTTCATTCTTTTTTCTTGCTAAAAACAAAGTAAAATAGAATTGTTCATTACAGATCAGACCTCTTATTGCTTTTTGGTAACTGGTTCACATACATACATCTAGATAGAAAGACATCTTACATCTCGAAGATTTCAATTTAAACAATGTTACATATATAAATCTTTTCATATTTCAGTGAAATTATATCTGGAATTGTCCCTGGCCATAACTCAATTACTGGCTGAATTACTAGTTGTTTAGTATTACTAATAATTCAAGAGCTAGTCTGGAAGGTTTGGATTATCTTTGATTTACACTTTGGCAACAAATAATGACATTAACACTGCCAGTATATCTATTTTGTCCAAAATAAAATAAAATTCCAATAAAAAATAAAAACAAAAATTCACTTCCAAATTCCTCTTTAATTTTGGTAACTGGTTAAACTGATACATCGAAATCTAATAATACATTACTAGACTACAGTACTAGGCATGGCTATTACATTTGTTTACAACTTGATGAAACCACATCAATAATAACGAATAAAAGTCCTCAAAGAAAAAGAATCGAAGAGACAAGCAAATTAAAAGAAAAACTCCTCAAAGAAGGAACAAAAATCTTTTGTCTTAGGGAGGATTCAGAAAAACGAATATTAGATTATTGAGAGGAAAAATCATAGTGGAAATATGTTTTTGTTGTTGGTGATGATGCTCTATTCAGCCATCTTTTGCCATGGTCATCTTGCTGCTGCTACGATGTATTTCACCGACGATCAAACATCTCTGGTGTTGGCGTTCATGGGTTAGGCGTTAGGGATTGCTTTGGAGGCACACAGAAATGGATGAAGAAAAGAAAACTACTGCTTATAAAGGATTGCAGATCTCGTTTAGGGTTCCCTCAATGATCCAACGGATGTAACATGTATATGACTGACACACAGTATAAGGGATTAAACGGCTGTGATTTGTGCTTATACACGTGGTTCCTTTTTTTACAGGGGATTCCAATGCATTTTAACCGGGTACATACAGTATCATCAGGTGTCAAACAACATTCGGCTAGGCACATTAGGGGCAGTCGTCTATTCTTCATCTCCTATGGGTGCACGAGGAGTTCCGACATCTATTCCGGCGAGTTCTTCTACTAGGAGGGGTGTGGATTGTCTCCTGCAGTAGAAGAACAATCCAAAAAAAATTGGGATATCCTCTATTTAGGGTGGAGAAATGTGTTTGGGTATATTGCTATTTGAGACTTTGTTACTAGAGATTTGTTACTCGGCCCGGTATAAATCTGTTATCGTTATAGTCCCCTTTTGTTAGTAGTAGTATCATGTCACGAAACTGTGAGTTATTGCTTGTTCATTGTGTCTGTGGTCCGACACCAAACCCCAACTACTGTTTATTTGGAGGGGGAACCACCAAATATGCTCAAGCACTGGATTGTTACGCCCCTGGGTTATCATGTAAGGTGTTGCCGAGCCGGAGTATATTCTTTGTGCTTAGAACGTAGAACTCCTATTTAGGACTGATGTCGTGCTTCGTCTCATGGGCCGGCCATTTAGTGTTCCAAACTTCCCATATAATGTCTTAGGGTTCTCACTAGAATTATAAACATCGAGAGTCCTAACAGTTTACGGCGGCGCATCTCTAAAATCCTCCTCCTCCCTCCCTCCATTAGCCATCACCACCACTACTATTGTCATTAGTACCACCACATCACCACTAGATCAATCAATGGGTTATAAATGGAATATGGGTTACGAGTCTCATATACAGTGGAGCGACAGAGGGAGACTGATTTTGATTTTGATTTTGATATGATTTTGGTATGGGCGAACTCGGAAATTGGGTTTTCATGAGAAATCAAGATGGTGATGAAGTTTGAAAGGTTGCTGTTAGTTTTGAGACGAGTTACTGCATCGAGTCAACAGTTAAATTGAGAATCGGAAATTGCAGATGATGGGTTTAGTGGTTAAATTTGGTGGATCTGTGAGATGTTGCAGGAAGGGATGAATTGGTCCCTGTGTTGTTAAAATTGAGTATGAACCTGGTGATGCTGATGATTGGATGGATAGATGTATGCTTAGGACTTGACAGTGGCTGGAAATTGCAGTTGCAGTTCAATTGATGTTGTTGCTGCTGGTGTTTGGCAGAAGGAACAGAAGCTGCAGATGTTATTGTTGCTGCTTGAAGTGTTAGTTGAACCAAATGGGTTTGTCGGTGATGTATCATGGAAGAGAAGGATTAGCTAGATTTGGAAATGATCATTGTGCAAAATCAGTGGATGAGATGTTTGGCTCAATGGGTTTATGAAGGTGCTGTAGTGAACACAAGAACAAAAAGGAATTGGTAATGATGTTGTACATTACAGGGAATGGAATCTAATAAAAGATGGTCATTCAGGAAGAATGTTGTGTCTTGTGCAGTAATGAGGTCTTTGTGTCACATTGGCTTGGTAGCGATTGAACGGATGAGCTCGACGTGGTACGTATGTTCTTGAATTTGGGCGGTGAGAAGAAGGCAAAGACGAACTTGATGTTGTTGAGTTAGCTCTGACTCCCGACTTAACTCGTTGATGACTCGCAATGATGATTTGATATAACTCATTATAGTGAGATAATTAGAGGGCATAAATGTCTTTTACTAAGCTGAATTGCTGCCACATATGCTCTAACGGATGTTAACTATTTTTTGAAAAAACGTGGATGGAAAAGGTCAAATGCGTGGCATTAAATAAAATTTGAAAAAAACTGTGGCACTTTCTTAAACCAGATATTGAAAGTGTGGCACTTTATTAAAATCCCCTTTATATTTTTAATTGATTCTTCTCTCTCCTAATGTAGTGATTTGGCGTGGTAACTGGTGGAAGCTGTTTAGTCCATTCACAGAGGAGAGCTAATCTTGGAAAAGCGAATTCCTGGACTAATACTTGCAAGTTGGAGAGTAAAATGGAGACTTTAGTGCAGAAGTATACGAGAGCAGCATTTATGTCATCAAAAGCTTTTGTAAGTACTTAAAATTGCACTCTTAAATTAGTCGAAGTTAGTGTTGTGTACTTGGTCAGTACTATGCAGATGTTGCGAATGTCCTGAAGCCACCAAATGATTAAGTTATTTGTGCTTTGCGTTACAAGTATTTGTATTTTGACATCTTGGTTTAGAGGACAAAAACATGTCCTTTAGGTGCAGTCCTTAGTGTGATATCAGCCAGAGTTTGAATAATGACTTTCCAAAACTAATATCAAGTGTGAAGGAATATGTCGGACTAAAGTCTCGTATTGTTACATAAGGGTTATCAAAAGTTGACATATCTGGATGCTATTTGAATAATTTTTTTTCAATATCTTTCTTTTGCTATTCTCATTGTTTTACATAAGGGTTACTTAAAAGTTGACATTTGTGGTCCAGTTCAATATCTTTCTGGACATTTTGACTTCAACTTGTTTCCTGCTGTATTAGTTTCTCTTATGTTTGGATTACAAAGATAAATATTTTCCATTTCTTCCCTCTTAGGCAATGGCGGTTTTGTTCTTTTAGTAAAAGTTTACTGTTTGCACAATGAAGTTTCAATTTTGTGGTGCTTATTGAATAAAATCAGATTAAAGGCGATTCTCTTTTGATATTTATTTATGAATTCTGGTTACACTTGCAGATTCTTCAATGGACTCTCCTTATTATTATGTCTGAGGTCCCCTGGGGTATTCCCTCTAAGTTCAGCTCAGGTGGCCGAATTTATCCCTCAGTCAGTTTTTTACGCATCTTTGACGTCCTAGTTGATGTGCAGACAGTAGGCAGTCAAAGACGCACAAAAAGGCTTGGGCTCCTCCTTCAATTAGTTAGAAGGTTTGTAATGGTGTATTATCATGAGCAGAGTAGAAGGTTTGTTGAGATTATGAGTTGTCTAATATTTTAGTCAAATTGACGCGAAAAAGTCTATGTAACTCACCCAAGCGAGCATTGTCGCTCTAGCATATAGAAGGGGGTTTATTTTGCCCGGCATTTTTAGGGGCGACCCCGAAAAAATTAGGGGCGACACAAAAAGTCAAAAAAAAGGTCACCCAAACGTAAAATGTAGCCATCCTTTATCTCCCGTTTTTTTTAATGGCCAAACTACCCTTTACAATCGTTAGATAATTTCATAATCGGGAACCAATTTAGTTTATATAACTTCCGAATACAAAGTATCCCCAAAATAAAATCTTCTATTTTTTAAATTTTGATTAGCCTATAATCGGTAGTAATTTTTTTTTATCTTGACTCCCGATTAAAGTAGACCTTTGGCTTAAATGCTAGCATAATCGTTAGTGAATTTAGTTTATTTATCTCATGAATATAGAGTAGCCCTAAAATAAGATTTTGCAAAAATTCTTAATTTTTTGAATTTTGGTTGAGACTATAATCGGTAGTAAATGAAGGTATCCTGACTTGCGATTATACAGTGGCTCTCTTTGCAAATATCCAACTATAATCGGCAGTCAAGGTAGTTCATATAACTACCGAATATAGAGTTGCCCCAAAATGTGACTTTGCAAAAATCCTCAATTTTTTGAATTTTGGTTGAGCCTATAATCGGTAGTAAATGAAGTTATCCTGATTTCCGATTATACGGTGACTCTCTTTGCAAATATCCTACCATAATCGGTAGTCAAGGTAGTTCATATAACTACCGGATATAGAGTTGCCCCAAAATGTGATTTTTCAAAAACCCTCAATTTTTTGAATTTTGGTTGAGACTATAATCCGTAGTAAATAAAGGTATCCTGACTTCCGATTATAGAGTGGCTCTCTTTGCAATCCTACTATAATCGGCAGTCAAGGTAGTTCATATAACTACCGAATATAGAGTTGCCCCAAAATGTGACTTTGCAAAAATCCTCAATTTTTTTAATTTTGGTTGAGCCTATAATCGATAGTAAATAAAGTTATCTTGATTTCCGATTGTACGGTGACTCTCTTTGCAAATATCCTATCATAATCGGCAGTCAAGGTAGTTCACATAACTACATAATATAGATTTGCCCCAAAATGTGATTTTGCCAAAATCATCTATTTTTTGAATTTTGGTTGAGCCTATGATCGGTAGTAGATGAGGTGAAATCCTGACTTCCGATTGTACAGTGGCTCTCTTTGCAAATATTCAACCACATTCGGTAGCCAAAATAGTTTATATAACTACCGAATACAGAGTTGTCCCAAAATGAGATTTTAAGAAAATCCCTTGTTTTTTGAATTTTGATTTAACCTATAATCGGTAGTGAATGAATTTATCAATTTATCGTTAACTTCCGAATAATAGTAGCCCTAAATATGCATTTAACACAAATTTATATCAATCGGTAGTATCTTTGTGTTACTTAACTACCGATTTAATATTAACAATCAGACACAAAATAACTTCCGATTACAGAAGGATATTAACGTATTCTTCTATCTTTTGGACATCCCTTAACCTTGGCTATGGGTTGGGAATAAAAAAGTCACCCTTAATTCTTTCGGGGCCGCCCCTAAAAATGCATGTTTATTTTGCCCTCTGTATGTTTTTATAATTTGCATGTACTTGTAATTGGTATGCAAATTTGTAAAATCAGAATAAATTTTTATACCAACTTTTGTTACGAGAAAATTTGAAATTGAAAATCTAGAGTGAGAGGGAGTAATGTGCCAAATGAGGGGTTATAGTTTGTTTTTACCAACAGATTTTGGTCTTGCTGTCAAATTTTCGATCGTATTTTACATGTCCTCACCTTATACCCAGGTCCTCACAATTGAACACCGGCTTGAATATTTCTGGTCACCTGTAGATTACCAACGTTGGTTGGAGGAGTGCATATAAGTCGAAACAGGCTCAAGCACTTGATTGATACTCCTCTGTAGCAATGATGTCCAAACAAAAATAGACGTGTTGTACTCAATTCATATTTTGAGCCAGAGTGTGTATATGCCTAGGACAGTGCGCATAAATTTAATGGTAGAAGGTCAGTGCGCATAAATTTAATCACTGTGCCACATTTGATTTAGCACGGGCTAATGTTATGTATTGGACATATATATGTGTTGCGTGGTCACAACACATATTACACGTACATACACACTGAAGAGCAAATATATTGAAGTCCAAGACTGTTGCAAAGACCAAGCCTGGTGAATAGGAGAAGCAGTCTGTTGTAGTCCAAGTCTTCCGGTATATAAGAAGATGTAATCTGTTGTAACAAGTATTTTAGATTTCCAGCAATATCGTACAAATTGTTTTATTAGGTTTTGAATCCTTCTCATGTACATCATATAAATACTGAATGAAAATACTCTAGTCTACACAGTTTTGTGAGACAGTAAAATATCCAAACCTAGAATTCTTGATGGTATCAGCTTGATCCATCCTAGGACCGATTCTCTCTCCGCAATTTCATTCTCTGATTTCTCACACAATGGTGAATTCTTCAACTCAATCTCCACCGAAAGCCCCGTTCATTCAAACACGTAAACTCAACCTTCAGAAACCCTAGGACATTAGATCCCTATATCATTCATCCCAGTGATAACCCAGCCAACGTGTTGTTCTCTCCTTTGTTGCAAGGTGATAATTACGGATCATGGGTAAGAGGTATTACCAAGGCTCTCAACGCCAAAGGAAAACTTGGCTTCGGTGATGGATCACTCCCTCCTCCGACCGATGAACTTGTCTATCAATGTTGGAAGTATTTGTGATGATTTGGTAGGAAGCTGGCTTCTCAACTCCTGTCAGCCGGATATACGCGCAAGTTGCTTATACGCGCCATCTTCCCATGCAATATGGAAAGATCTCCAAGTAAGATTTTGTATCTCTAATGCACCTATCTTATTCCGTTTGAAATCTGCAATTGCTGCCATTCGACAAGAGTCGATGTCTGTCTCTTTGTATTACACAAAGATCAAAACATTATGGGATCAATATGATTCCGTGGTTGTTGTTATTGAGGTCTGCATTTGCGGCGCTGGAAAGTCATTACTTGAGCGCCTTGAACGTGACAGAGCTATGGAGTTTCTCCAGGGCTTACATGATCGTTTTTCCAATCTTCGAAGTCAGATCCTATTGATGGATCCTTTTCCAACCGCTCTACGCATCTTCAACATGGTGCGGCGGGGAGGAAGAACAACAGAAGATATAACTGCGCACCCTCTTCCCAACATCGAGTCCGCAGCTCTCAATGCTTTTGGTCGTTATGCTACACAACCTTCGCTAGTCGCTCCGCTCCTCTCGCAAGTTACAACAAGAGGCCGCGACCCCATTGCGACCACCGTAATCGCCACGGCCATGTTAGGGACCGCCGCTATCGTCTTCATGGTTTTTCCCGCTCCTTCCGCATCACAACCACACTACACCAAATTCTGGAATCGTAACGGGCATTCGTAACGGCTTATGAGCCGTTACAAATTTCCCGTTACAAAAGGCCGTTATAAAAAAATTCGTAATGTGCTTAAGCCGTTACTAAATTTTTAAAAATTGTAACAGAGCTAAGCCGTTACGAATTTTTTTATAGGCGTGCCACTCGCACGCTTGGTCACACTTGTGTCGTCACACCTTGTGTATGTGCGTGTGCCACTCACACGCCTAGCATTATATTTCCACCCACGATTAGTTATACGAGAGGATATTTCCTCCCACGAGTGTGCCATTCACATGCGTGAATTCTATGGATAAGCCAGCAGAAATCGAGTTTGACTTTCATTTTTTATTTTTCTCTTCTGCACTGCTTCTCTTCCTCCTCTCAGGCGATTTTTCTAGGGTTTCATCACAGAGATTGTTTTAGCCAAGAAACATCATAGAAAACTCTTTAATCTTTTCAACACCTTTCAATCATCGATCTATGTAAGTCTTAATCGTTAGAAGTTTTTCGATTTTTAGGGTTTCATCTTTTTTTTTAATCGATCTGTTTTTAGGGCTTGATTCATCTTTATCTTCCAGTTTTTCATCGATCTGTGTAAGTGTTAATCGTTAGAGTTATGTTTTGTTAATCTTCTTCATATAAATCTAATTCTATTTTTTTTTCTAATTTACTGTTAGGGTTTGAAGAATTTTGAAGAGTTGAAGATTGAAGAATTTTGAAGACTTAGAAGGTATAAGTTTCGAAACATTGAACTGATTTTAGGGTTTTATGTTAATTTCGAAATTTTCTATTTTTTTTTTTACTTTGTAACCTAATTTCTAGTTTGTAATCTAATTTCAATAAGTTCTAATTTATAAGTTTTGTGCTGATTGACATCATTAGCTTCACTTGTCAGTTCTAGTTTTTGATCCACTAGTCTTGTGTAAAGATGCATTCTGCTGTCAGACATGGTGTAGTTTTTTTTGCCTTAGAAGCATACTAAGTTGAGTAGGCAGAGTGCTACCTGATAAAGTCTTATATAATCTTGGAAGGTTTGATGAGAGCTAGATAAACTTGGACCTAGCTAGCTGTGTAACAACAGAGCGTGTGTGGGTATGGCATAGCGTAGTTGATTAGTGTGTGTTGTTGTGACATATGATTCAAAGTCGATGCATTTTAAAAGTTTGGCTAATGTTGTTCTATATCTTGGTCTTTGCGAGAGCGGGGAGAGGATCCTTTTGGCAAGAGACAAACAAAAGAAGCACCGGCTACGGAATACATTAAGGTAGTAACCTAAATTCCAGTTTGTATGTTCTATAAATATGCTCATCATGATTTGAACTTTAGTTTCATTTTAAGGTAGTTTTTTAAGTTTAAATGAACTAAAGTTATGAAGTTTTGTTTTTATATTGACCGATTCTAAGTGAGCATGATGATAATCTGTCCTAGTGGTGATTTACAAAAGCTACTTGTAACTCATTCTCTCTTCTTTGAGGGGATGTTTATGTCGCTAACCTCTGGTGGCTTCGGCAACCCCTGTACCACTAGGACTAAGTTATTTTATTTTGTATGTTAAGTTGTGTATAAACGAGTCTGGTTTTATGTACTCTGTGAGCATGATGATAATCGTCCTAGTGGTGATTTACAAAAGCTACTTGTAGCTCATTCTCTCTTCTTTGAGGGGATGTTTATGTCGCTAACTTGTGTGGCTTCGGCAACCCCTGTACCACTAGGACTAAGTTATTTTATTTTGTATGTTAAGTTGTGTATAAACGAGTCTCGGTTTTATGTACTGTGAGCATGATGATAACGGGTCCTAGTGGTTATTCGCAAAAGCTACTTGTAGCTCATTCAATCTTCTTTGAGGGGATGTTTCTGTCGCTAACTTGCAGGGCTTCGGCAACCCTGTACCACTAGGACTAAGTTATTTTATTTTGTATGTTAAGTTGTGTATAAACGAGTCTGGTTTTATGTACTCTGTGAGCATGATGATAACAGTCCTACGGCCGGGGCTCAACCTTTTTCGATTTTTGTTTGGTCGGTTGGTCAGTATCCTCCCATAAATTTTACTCCGCTTGTAATGTTTGGGACCGTATTTAGTTAGTCGTGTCATAGTATGGTGTGTTAGTTCGCCGGGTCATTGTAGCGTGTTTAATTAGTCGGATCATCTTAGTATTACCTTGTTGTTTTGCCGTTCGGGTAAATCAGCCGGGGCCTACGGCCCCGGCCGTGGATTAGAATGTCTAGGATGAAACATAGTCTCGACAATAAAATTAATTGTGACAGAACATCCAGGAACAGATATTAATTAATTGTGATTACAATGTTTAGGAAATTAATGTTCACAATAAGATTAGCTACTTTCAATTAGAAAATTAAGCTAGATTAGAAAATCTAATTATATTTATATTAGGAAATTTAATCACGAAAAAAGTAGGTCACTCATGGGACGTAAGCCAAGGCCATGGCCCACATTAGATCATTGAGGCCTAAGTCCGGGTGTTCCCTTAGTCGGGTCTTCAGTTTAGCCCCTGCAATGACCATTTAAATATTTTAGAAATTAACACTATGGAAACCAAGTCTGTTTTTAATTACGAAATTAAGTTAGATTAGGAGAACCATGAAGTTGGTACGTTAGATATGTAGAAACCAAACAAAAAGCTCAAGAGTACAACTTTATGCTAGATTAGGAGAACCATTTAGTTGTCTAAAATAAACACCGCTAAAAGGGAGTATTGGCCGTCTCACAAAAGGAAAGTAACATACCTAAAATCAATTGATCAAAAAAACATACCTAAAATCACCGCGTAGGCATATCAAATTAAATTTTAACTTTGGCGACGTTCCAAAGCCTACCTCTTCGAATTATCTCTCCTCTCTCTTACTCGAGCTCTTTCCCATCTACCTCCAAGTCTATATAGTACTACACACCGTTATCAGCTTCTTAATTACTTAATAGGTTAATTAAGAAACTTAGTCCGGCAGATTTCAAGGTTAGCCGTGTTTTAGATTAATGGCTAGGTTAAGGTTATCTTTGGCTTGGGCTGTGATATAATCCATGTCATCCAAAATTATATGTCAAAAACAGACGGACGTCAGTATATCTCAAAATTAGGTCTAAAAAATGGACGGATGGATAGAAACCTCGTCAACTATCGTTTCCCGACCACTTTGGATGGCGAAATCGATGGTCGTCTATTACCCAAGACAGACATCACTTCTTTTTATAATATAGAAGAAGAGATAGAGAAAGATACAAATAGGCTTGTTAATTCCAAAGAGAACCGACGAACTCATAACCCCATTGGATGTACAGGTCAAGGTTCATCTATACAGCTCACAGGGCAACAAAATTCTTCCCAGGCCTATACATGAAATGCCACGGACTCTTTTTATAATTTTTGGATTTTCGATGGCTGAGAATTTCATCTTTTGATTTCTGTCACTACCCAAATCGATTAAATCCAATAATTCAATTGTGACTTCAGTTATAACGGAACTCTTTTAACTTAAAACTCTTAACTGTGTAGCAATTCGATAGAAAAATTAAATTAGACTATTTAAGAGAAACACGCAAATATACATAAAGAGAAATACGATGTACATAGCATTCACTTACAAAGCTAATCTTGTGGGAGACGCTATTATGCGCCTTCATGGTACATTTTCTTCACCACAGCCTGAGAATGCAGGAAGCATGTGTCGCTACAACAATCCGAGTAAAAATCGTAGTGTATTGCTTTTCATAGAAGATAATAACTACGTACAAATAGTAATGCCACCTTATGTTTTTGTTCCCAATCACCACCACAGCCGATAACAATTCAGTGTAAACTCTTCCAACCTTTACCGTGAATTGAGGGCAGACAATCATCCGTAATCTCTTCCATCCATCATTGTAATTTGTAAGTCGATGGAAAATCATCCCCATAATCAACTGGCCTCGGATACCATGGCAACGACACAGTGGAACTACGATGGTAATTGTTCAGGCTTTCTGTCAAACACTTTTTGTGTCTTTGAATTGGTGGCCTTGTTTCTCTCATCATGTCTCGATTTCTTTTTTTTTTTTGCTCCAAATCGATTTCCATGGAGCTAGTTCAGTTGAAGCCGTGTAAAATTTATATTGATGTTTGTTTGTAATTAGGAAACAGACTATACCAAGAAACTCAGTATAAATGGAAAGGTAGGAATATCAGGACAAAATCGAAAATATCCCTTGTGCATCGGTCGAATCCGCCGGAGGATGACAAAATTTAATTTTCCCTTTTCTTCTTGTTTGGAATTTTAAATTAGGGAAGCCTAACCAAATAAGGAAACCAAGGATCATATTTTTACTCGTTTGGAATTTTTACGAAGCGTGGGACGACGAATTTAGGACACAACTATATTACGGAAACACAATTACTGCCTACATTAGGAAACCAAATTATTAAAGTGATCGTGACAATATCAACAAATCCAGGACATCCAACGCTTGAAAATATCCCTCTCCCAACTCACGATCCCCGCCGTCGGATGACGAAATCGATGGCCGGATATATCAGTCTACACAAACAGCACTTCTTTTTATAATATAGAGATGTTTATAAAGAAAAGATATATTGTATGAGGGGTATTTAAATACCAGCTTTATGTTTTAAGGGTCCGTGCCGAACTGATCACAAAGGGACGGGTCAAGCCCTGGTATCTTTCTAGATTATTCGGAAGCAGCCGACTCCTTTATTTAGTTCGGTTTGATATTAGGAAATTAGAACTTGCTTTTAAGGTTTCTCAAGTCTGTATATAAACCTGCTGGAGAACTATCTTTTTTATTCAATCAACATAAGTATTCGTGGTATATCAATAAAAAGAAAAAAATCGATCAATTTCTCTATCGATCGATAGATGATTATGCAAAGAGCAGGTTCAGCAGCCCAGACACGTCGTTCTTGGCCTAAGTTTGGTGATGCTGTCAACGAAGTTGTTGGTGCTAGAGTTACCGAGGTTTCTCCTGCAGCGATCCTTCTTGAAAGGCCTCGACCTCCTCCTGGTTTGTTTTCCTCTTCCTCCCCTCTCCTTGTTTTCTATTTTAATATTTACATAAAAATACCTTTACTGCAGTTTCATTATCTAATTTGGTTTCCATCGTAGGTTGTAATATTTACGGTTAGTTGTTAACATTTGAAAAATCCTAATATTGTTTCCATAAGAATCCCAATTGATGAGTTAAATTTGGGTTTAACCTTTGTGAACCTAGATAATGGTATGACTAGTTTAAAATCTTGATATGCCATGATGAGTTAAATTTCTTCCCAGTCTTGTATCAGTTTCTTTATCTATTCCACAAAATATTTTGTCTTGTCAGATAAAATGAAATCATGGTTACTAATATGGTTAAGCACTGCACAGGTGATACCAAGGTTCCTGGAGGTCTCTTGTCAAATTTCAGAGGTGATATGCTGTGTTGGACCTGCGGTAAGAAGGGTGATCACTTGACACCCAATTGTCGTTACAGGGATATTGCTGTCCCACCTGAGAGGTACAGGGATAGTGCATCCCACCTGAGAGTTACAAGGATCCTGCTGTCCCACCTGAGAGTTCCAGTTTGTACGAATATGCCAATCTCATCCTTAAGCATCGAATGGGTACTCCTAGGGCAAATTAGAATTAAAGAAGCCTTTACCAGCAAATTAGGATTAAATAAAATCCTAAAATCACTTACAGTTGGGTGTTGCTTTAATACTTTGTTTATAATCACTTTCAGAATATGATCTATTTGCTACTATGTTTCTGTTATAACCCATGAACCACGTGTATGTTGACCCAGCAGAAACGAAACACATTTATAAGTACATATATCATAGCCGTCTAATCCCTTTAACTGTATGTCAGTCATACATATTTTACAGCCGTTGGATCTATGAGTGAACCCTAAACTAGATCTTTAAGCCTTTATAAGCACTACTTTTCTTTTCTTCGTCCATTTTATTTGCGCATCCAAAGCAAACCCTAACCCATGAGCGCCAACAGCAGCACCTTCTTCTCCATCAATGATCGTCAATAAAATAGATAGCAGGAGCAGCAACATAACCATTGAAGATGTTTCAATAGAGCATCATCATCAACAACAAAAACTTCATTGCACTATGATTTTTCCTCTCAATAATCTGAAATATTTTCGTTCTTTCGTTGTTATGCTTTTTTTTATCATGTGTAGAAATCTTGCTTGGGTTTCATTTCATCAAGTTGTAAACAAATGTACTAGCCATGTCTAGTAGTGTATTAATTCCTGTGATTTATATTAACCTCTCCTGGAGTATAACTTATCATTTGTCTTTATCTCCTGGTAATAATCAAATTCTCCTGACTAGCTCTTGATTATTAGTAATAGTAACTCAGTCAGCAACACAATTCCTGCAAAATTAGATTCCAGAGCAAACCGAACTTTTTGTGTAACCTGACAATCCAAGAAAACATGTACAGATTCCAACGCATTATTGCATCCTAGCCTTCTACCTCAATACCGTTTTCTGTAACCATGGACCTTGGTGTTCTCCTCGTCAATGGCTAAATACACAAACCGTACGCCTATAACACCTACTCAGGCGTTGAATCTTTACAAGAAAGACATCTTCAGTGGATGTTCTTTTGTAGACCCCAATGGCTTTCCAATAATGCTTTGTATATCTCTGCAATGTTCACCACCACCATAGGGCAGTTAACTCGTCTCCTTGTAAATCTATTATAGACGTAGACAACATTATAGGCCCGTCAAATTTTCCTGTACATACAAATTGTGAGAAATGTCACAAGTACCCACTCCCTCCAAACAAAAGGTGGTTAAATTCTTAAGTTTTAAGTGAGAAAGTTTGAATATTATCAATGAACAAACTCATTATACAACAAGCACTGAATGGGATCCAAGACCTGTATTCATAAAATCCGTTGGCCTTGAAGCACGGGGTGCAAGTGTAGAGACTATAGTGGATCTACTTTTAATAAGCTATTCAACTTCCATTTCAAAAATAAGAACCCATATCTTAGGAACCCTAAAATTTTTCAAGGATTCGTTGCACAACATTTCCGTGATTGTGCTGAATCAACTTCAACTGCTTGCAGGCCTTATAGAATCAAATGTGGTGACTGGTAATCCAAGATAAGAGACTCAGCTCGAATATCACAGCAGACCAGCAGTTGCGGTCGTGATGTATAATGGAACCCTAAACTAGATCTTTAAGCCTTTATAAGCAAGGGTTTTCTTTTCTTCATCCATTTTATTTGCGCCTCCAAAGCAAACCCTAACCCATGAGCGCCAACAGCAGCACCTTCTTCTCCATCTATGATCGTCACTAAAATACATAGCAGCAGCAACAACATAACCATGGCAGATGGTTCAACTGAGCATCATCGTCAACAACAAAAACTTCTTTGCACTATGATTTTTCCTCTCAATAATCTGAAATATTTTTGCAATAATCTCGTAACCAGAGAAGATTTTTTATCCTATATTGAGAAGTTGCTCGTCTCAAATATTTAGTCTATTGGGTTCTTGTTTTGCATATCCGTTGCAGAAATATAGCTTGGGTTTCATTTCATCAAGTTGTAAACAAATTTCATCAAGTTGTAAACAAATTGTACTAGCCAGTAGTGTATTAATTCTTGTGATTTATTAGATTTCTATCTATCAGTTTAACAAGTTACCAAAATTAAAGAGGAATTTTGGAAGTGAATTTTTATTTTTATTTTTTATTTCAAAATATGTAAAATGAAAACCTCTCCTAGAGTATAACTTTTCATGTGTCTTTATCTTCTTCAATCCTAGATAGATATACCGGCGGTAATAATCAAGTTCTCCTGACGAGCTCTTGAATTATTAGTAATAGTAACTCATTCAGCGACACAATTCCTGCAATATTAGATTCCAGAGCAAACCCAACATTTAGTGTAACCTGACAATCCAAGAACAAACTCATTATACAACAAGGAATGTATGGGATCCAAGACCTGTATTCATAAATCCACTAGCTGAAGTTGAAGCACGGGGGTGCAAGTGTAGAGACTATAGCGGATCTACTTTCAATAATCCATTTCAAAATAAGAACCCATTTGAAGGATTTGTTGCACAACATTTCCGTGATTGTGCTGAATCAACTTTAACTGCTTGCTAATAGAATTAAATGTGGTGATAATCCGAGATATGAGACTCAGCTCGAATATGCAAGAAATGTAACAGCAGACCAGCAGTTGCGGTCGTATGTATAATGGATTCCTGATATGCACGATACCTAAATGATGGATAGTGTTAGAGCATCTCAAATGCATGGAGATTGGAGATGCTCTTATAGCATTGGCTTACTATAAAGAGGCTGAGTTTGAAACCGGGTTACCATTTATTTGTTTCCTGAATCGTTCCCATCCAACTCACCATTCTGTAGCCCAACAGATTACTAATTCCAGACTCCCATGCCAACGTACTAGCATAGGAGTTTGATGCGGAAAATTGTTAAAAATTAAGCACCGCCAATGGACTAAAAAAATGTTTTCACCATAATTTGTGTTGGTAAATTCAAATCAATGCCACGGTATTTCTTTCCAGACATACTTGTATCTTAGAAATGGTTACTAGGAGCCGGACTTCTGATAAACACGGTCAGAATTAGGCTTGGCTCACCTGAAATGGAGTCCTGACCCATCAGGTGAATGAGTTTAGTACAAAATCACTATACTACCTGATTAAATCTTTTACCATTAACTGCTTGGGACAGAATTTAGTACAATTACATACTTGCATTTAAAGATGAATAATTCAAAGAAGTTGCTGGCTCAATGCGTCAACAGTTCTCCAGGTACTCAAAATTCAACGGAATCAAAGCCATATTCTAATTTTCACTTTGTGTAGCTCATCCAAATCACCAATATTTTTCCTGTCACGCATGAAAGAAAAGAAGTTCCTATGGAGTATATGTCCCTGCACGTGCACTCCAATCCATCACTGCTTGCTATTTACATCCACTTCCACTCCCTGGTCAGGATTTTCCGGTACATCCATCCTCTGGTCACGATTTTCCTGTCACGCATTCAAGATAAAAAGTTCCGATAAGTATGTTTCGTACTTAAACTCCTACCAAAGATTTTAGCTCTAATAAACACTTATGACCTCAAGGGAAGAGCAATGTATTCCTCGATCACTGTCTTTGTACTTTCTACTGATGAACGAAAGGTAAAAAGTTCCCATCAGGAAGTTTCTTACAATACTCCTATCACTGCTAATAAACCCTAGGACCCTAAAAAGTTCAGATAAGCAAACAGCATTTCAACAATTCCACACAGGTAGTACAAGAAGGCATTCTTTACAAGCAAAACAAACTGAACAAATGGCAGAGGTTTGGAAGCCCACGCGGGGTTCTAGCTAACTGAATGTATATTAGAATGTTTAGTAAAGCAGCCGTATAAATTAGTAACACATAAGGCAGCCGCCCAACTTTCTTCTCTATCTGGTGACGAGACAATTAACTTTCAAACTTAGCATTTATTCTTCAAATCCAGTATAAATATAACCACAAATCATATATACAGATACGGGTCAAAACAAAAAAAGTAGATGGAAACACTCACTTGGACGACCATAGATAACAAAGAATAACAGCAATCGACTGCAGCAGATCCGTAATGGGAAAACATTAGAGTCAAAAAGAAAGAGATATAACATCATATCTTGATTTCCTTGCCAGTTGATATTCTCTTCTTATATCTACTATCCATCCAGCATCCTAGCTAACTTTCTATGGATGGACTACAAGCTATTACTAGTTGCCTATTTAGGAGCAGTTCACTACTGGATATGCACAGAATACAGCAACGAAATGGAAATTAAGTGAAGCAATCAGAGAGATACCAGGTAAGTGTACCTGAAGGTTTTTTAAGTACCTCGTCGCTGTATTAGTTACCATGCAAGTTTGAGTCATAACAATCAATCTAGAAATGCATGTAACAGATCTAGCCTAGCACCACATGACGTTAACATTACTCTAACTGAAGTATTACATAACCGTAAACCAGGAAAAATGAAAAGTATTGATTTTACAAAAATCTGAAAAATCACAAATCATGAGCAATTTCTTTTTCTTCACTATCTTCTAATTCAGTTACATGTAACAGGAAGGAATATGTGCTCTATGTTTCAGATTACCACGAACTTCCTAGTGTGTACATGGTCCAACATTAAACAAAAACTAGTTTCCGATTCTACATTAGAAGAGACAAGAAAATCAATTAAAATTAGTCAATAAGAATAAAATCTGAATACTGACTGATTTTAGTACTTCTTTTGATACTTACTCTGCGGATGCTTGAGATCGACATATTACCAGCCAAAGAATACCATTTATGAAAACCCAATTTCCGATTCCGCCTCGAAACCCATATTCCATTTATAACCCATTGATTGATCTAGTGGCGATGTGGTGGTGATGACAATAGTGCTGGTGGTGGCGGATAATGGAGAAAGGTAGGAGAAGGATGCGCCGCCGTAAACTGGAAGGACTCACGATGTTATAATCTTACTGAACCCTAAGACATTATATGGGAAGTTTGGAACACTAAATGGCCGGCCCATGAGAGGAAGCACGGCATCAGCCCTAAATAGGAGTTCTACGTTCTAGGCACAAACTCTTTTCCTCAGGATTCGCCACAAGGAATATACTCTGGCTCGACAACACGTTACATGATACAGGGGCGTAACAATCCAGTGCTTGAGCCTATTTGGTAGTTCGCCCTCCTACTCAACGGTAGTTGTGGTTTTGGTATCGGACCACAAACACAATGAACAAGGAATAACTCACAGTTTCGTGATACCATACCACTAACAAAAGAGGACTATAACGATAACAGATTTATACCGGGCCAAGTAACAAAATTTCAAGTAGCAATATACCCAAACACATTTCTCCACCTTTAATAGAGGATATCACAATTTGTTTTGGATTGTTCGTTTACTGCAGGAGACAATCCACACCCCTCCTAGTAGCATTTTTTTTATTTTTTTTATGGAAAAGTATCCTCTTCCACAAAAAAAAATGCTAAAACACCATAAACAATGAACTCGCCGGAATAGATGTCGGAACTCCTCGTGCACCCTCAGAGATGATGAATAGACGATTGCCCCTAATGTGCCTAGCCCAATGTTGTTTGACACCTGATGATATTGTATGTACCCGGTTGAAATGCATTGGATTAATCCCCTGTAAAAAAAATGAACTACGTGTATAAACACATATCACAGCCGTCTAATCCCTTATACTGCATGTCAGTCATATACATGTTACAGCCGTTGGATCTATATGAGGGAACCCTAAACCAGATCTGCAATCCTTTATAAGCAGTAGTTTTCTTTTCTTCATCCATTCTCTGCGCCTCCAAAGCAAACCCAAACCCATGAACGCCAACAGCAGCAACTCTTTCCTCTATCTTTGATCGTCGGTGAAATACATCGCAGCAGCAAGATAACCATGGCAGAAGATGATTCTATAGAGTATTATCATAACAACAAAAACATAGCTGCACTATGATTTTTCCTCTCAATAATCTAATATGCGTTGGTAGTGTATTCTTGTGTTGTATTATTAGATTTGGATGTATGAGTTTAAACAATTACCAAAATTAAAGAGGAATTTGGAAGTGAATTTTTGTTTTTATTTTTTATTGGAATTTTATTTTATTTTGGACAAAATAGATATACTGGCAGTGTTAGTGTCATTATTTTTTGCCAAAGCGTAAATCAAAGATAATCAAAATCTTCCTTAACTACCTCTTGAACCGTTATTAGTAATACTAAATCAACTAGTAATTCAGACGTAATTGAGTTATAGCCGGCAACAATTCCAGACATAATTTTACTCAAATTATGAGAAGATCTATGCAAAATTGTTTAAATTGAAGTCCGATCTACAATGAACAGTTATATTTTACTTAGCAAGAACAGAATGAAAAGAAGTCTATGTATGATGGTTTATATTGAAATCTTGAATACTTGAGCTTAATATGTGCATCTCATCTGGCATAGCTGCTAATTATCTATTAATACTAGATGACCGCTGCCACGGTGGGATGGCCGACCGAAAAAAATTGACGCAAGACTATATTTTGTACTCACGCAGAATTGACGTAAAATAAAAACGAGATTTTGTTCTCAGGGGCTGAGCCAAAGGCCTGAGCCGTTGCACAGGCCAGACTCAATGTTGCATCATCATGGTGCATTACAACTCCATCTCTGTCCATGATTGTGCAACTCCATCTCTGGCTACATCACTTCCACCACCTGCATTCATCTCAGCTCCATAATTTCCAACAACCCATAACTTAATCCATCCAACCCTTGCTTCTACAACACAACCATACCACCACCAATTAACAATGCCTGGAGCCATTCTTCATAACCTGTATTATACAAGCTAGTATCTCAACACCTCATAACTTAACTGTAATTCCAATTTCAGTTAATTGTAACCACAAGAACCCATCTGATTTCTTGTTCTATTCCGTTGCAGCTCACCTGCAAACCACTTTCTCTGCTTCATTCTTCCATTCCTACACACCACTAGCAACTCCATCAAAACAAGCACTTCCAAGCCATTACATCACCACCTGCAATTCATACATTCCATGTAATCCCTCCTTACTTGCAAGTCAGGTTCAACACCAGAAACACCATTATCAGACCACTGCCATTCATGAACCATTGTTGCACTACCAAACTGTCAAAGCACCACCAGTTTCTTCAAAACCCATTCAATTATCAACCAACATCACAACTCCACCCCAATACTGAATCTGGTACCACCACCAACAAACCAACCATCTCAAGCTTGCAGCTAAACTTTGTAACTGAAACCTAAGCATACAATACCAATTCCATCTCCATCCTTACGCTCTGTAATTCAGTTCAACATCACCAGTTTCTCATCATTCAACAACATCATCTTCTGCAACTTCAACAAATTTGTAGATTCAACT
The DNA here is from genome assembly GCA_023531295.1 of Papaver armeniacum. Taxonomy (NCBI): domain Eukaryota; kingdom Viridiplantae; phylum Streptophyta; class Magnoliopsida; order Ranunculales; family Papaveraceae; genus Papaver; species Papaver armeniacum. The sequence continues at coordinate 87,299 of JAJJWW010017871.1, forward strand.
TGAACTCTGCACAACCCCCACCAACAACTAAGCTCAAAATCTCCTCAAAAGAAATCAACTCAGCTCAAAAACACCCACACATCAGTTCATCGCAACCACCATCTTCACTGCTCTTTTGAACACCACAGAGCCACTAAAACCCATTAATGCAAACCCTAATTTCTTCTCATCTTCATCTAAGATTCATAAACCGAAAACCCAAATGTTGTCCTGAACCATCTCAATCACAATTCCTCCCTAATTCTTGATAATCAAATTCAGCCAAACCCTAATTTCAATTTCAATCCAGACGTTAATGGTAAAGCATCAGTTCTCGAATTCTTGTTTAATCTCAACTCAAACTCAAATTTGCATCAAACCCATCTTCGATCTAACAACCAAAGGCTTAAATTTCTCCTCCTAACCCTCTTCTCCATCTGATTTTAACCCAAAACAGCATAAAGCTGCAAAGCCACCACCCATAACACCAGCAACAACCCATTTCTTCTCTTGAGCTCAAACAAATTCAAATCTCGTAAATTTTATTTTTCTAAGAAGAAATAGGGAGGAGGAAGAAGAAGAGAAAGAAAGGAAAAAAAAAAAAAAAAAAATAATGGGAGGTGGTCGGATTCGACCATCTAACCTCTACCTCCAATTTTCCTAAAACACCCCTCAACAATTAAAATTATTCCAACCTCCGTGTCCTTTTTTCAGTCCTCCAAATTTATGTGGTTACCCTTTATTTTTCATATTACCTACGGAAATGTCTATAAGAAAAGAAAAAATAAATTAGTCATGCGTCCTTTTTGAGGGGTATTTTCGGATTTTCATTAATAGACAGACACCAAATTCAATCTTTTTGTGTTAAATTGGAAAAAAAAAAGTCATGTCCCACATTGACACAAAGTCACCATATATAGAGTCCTCCCTCGCTTCGCTCGGTCGGCCTAATTAGTCCGCTCATTTATTGTTTGTGCTGAGGACTAAGAATTGACCGGAAACTATGCAAGATTGCATGTATGTTCAAATCACAAGTGAGCAGATATGGTGCAGGGGAAATCCTAATCTTCTCCTTCTGTATATATCCCCTTGATCAGGTACTTTATTTGGCTCTAATTTTTTGTTACAAGTTACTTATCGTAACATTTTGTGTAGATGGTTCTTTTATTTAAGGGAGTTCCAGTCATATATGTTGTTAGCTTAGATGGATTGCTAGGAAATGAGTGAAATTTTATTCTAGAAAATGTGGCATTTGTGGTCATTTTTGTGCAACCGTCAAGTAGAAATACTAAGTTGTATTATGTGCCATAGCTAGCTGGGATTTTGATGACTTTGTTATCGATCTCATTAAACAAATTAGGCTCATTCTTGGTGGAGCTAGCTATTTTCATGATTTTCAGTTATGCCTCTAATTTGCCATGAAACGGAGGTTTATCTATATTTATGGAGTGCGTGGCACATTTATCATGTGCCCACATTGTTCGTTTTGTTAGACAGTCAGTTACCGACCTCATAATGTAGAAACTTTTGGTTTGGAATTTTGAAGATTATGTTAGTAGTAATACCCTTTCCACGGCCTTCAATCTTTTTTAACATCCTTGGCATCTTATACCTGTAAAAGGCATCATCGTTGTTACCAGCACCATCCTTTTAAGACCGAATAGAGTGTGATATTAGAGAGAACAGTAAGCATCTTATACTTGTTTTGTATTTTTCAGTCTAATAAGCAGGAACATTTTTTGATTTCTTATGAAAAAACATCCTCCTCCACAAAAGAAATACTTAATGACCAAGTGTACGTAATAAGAAAGTTCAATTTCTAAAAAATGAACTCGCCGGAATAGACATCGGAGCTCTTGTTTGTACCTGCTGGAGCTGATAAGTAGACGATTGCCCCTAACGTGCCTAATAATAAGTGTAGTCAATCTGTGTAGAAATTATAGTCAAAATGAATTGACTTTAGTCCTGTATTCTGTCAGTTCTATAGAGCTGACAGTCTAGTCTTCATGGTATATGAGACTTGAAACCCATATTTCATTTATAACCCATCGGTTGATTTAGTGGTGATGGTGGTGGTACCGAAGACAATAGTAGTTGTGGTGATGGTTAATGGAGGGAGGCAGGAGAAATGATTATAGAGATGCGCCGCCGTAAACTGGTAGGCTTCACGATGTTATAATCTCACTGAACCCTAACGCACTATATTGGAAGTTTGGAACAATAAAAGGCCGGCCCATGAGACGAAGCACGGCATCAGCCCTAAATAGGAGTTCTACGTTCTAGGCACAGCGTCATCCCGTGCCATAAATTTACTTGCACTGATATATACTCTGGCTCAAAATATGGCTAATATGTGTATCGTGCATAAATAATTAAGTGACAAAACGTTACATGTTTGTTTTGTTTTGACAAGATCGTTGGGCACGCACAATGCGCGTGCTGAAATCGGCCGTTAACCGTGATGAAAGAATAGTGCACGTGTCAACAATCAACGCCTTGTATCTCATTGTGAACCGCCAGATTTTCATCAAGATGCATCTCATTTTACTGTATGTAATTAAATAATCCATTCCTTTCCGGTTTCCATTATCTGCCTTCTTCTCCATTTCTCATAACTCTCCTATGTTATTGTAAGACCTCAACCATATTTACATCCTTCTCTCTCACAACCACTAACCGAACTAATTTTTCATCTCTCCGTCTCCATAAACTTGTATATTCCCAATTTCCTATTTCAGTTAATTTATAAATTTTTATCTTTAATTTTGGAAATGGGTGTTCGATTATAGCATGGGTGTTTGATTATTTGCAAACAATGGCGATCTGTTGAATGGATATTTTCATTATGATTTGTTGCTTGATTTCCGGCCCTTGTGAGAATCAAAGAGTGGAAGGAGGAAATGTAACTATAGCAAATTACTGATATGCCCTCAAGAATTTTTTAACGCAGCGCAAAGATTATACTAATGTAGGGATAAACTGGGAAAACACTTTTTACAGCTTCAGAGCTACTGTTGCTAAGGGGAGTTCCCTTTATATAATATAGATAGATAGATAGAATAGACACAGGGCCATCCCAATCCAGTGCTACACGTAAATCATGTATTTTTAGTTTAGTAAAAATTTTTATTGATTTTACAAATCTGCATATGAATTACAAGTACATGAAAATTATAAAAGCATACATAAGATGAAGTAAACCCCCTTCTAAATGGAGTGACAATCCTCCTATCGAAGCCAAATCTGGCACCTTTATAGCCCATTGAATACAAACATCTAACAATTTAGAAGTTATCACTCCTCCTCAGCAGTAGTGGATTTACCAACCTTCTCCGATAAAATGTATTTTCATGTTTTTGGTGTCGTACGTCTATAGACAAATGGATTGAATTAAATGAAACACGGAATAAAATCAAAGTTATATGACATGATACCACTAACAAAAAAGGACTATAATGATTTATACCCAAACATATTACTCCACTTTGAACAGAGGATTGCAATTTGTTTTGGATTTTTCAGACTACCGTAGGAGACAATCCACTCCCTTAGTAGGAATTTTTGATTTCTTCTCGAAAAACATCCTCTTCCACAAAAGAAATGTTAAAAGACCAATCTTCAGTTGGCCAGAATAGATAACGATGAGTAGACGCTTGCCCCTAATGTGCCTAGATCAATGTTGTTTAACTCCTGATGACACGTGTTATCACAGCCGTCAAATCCATCATGATGTGTGTCGGTCATATATATATGTTACAACCGTTAGATCAATGAGTGAACCCTAAACTAGATCTGTAAGCCTATTTATAAGAAGTAGTTTGCTTTTCTTCATCCATTTCTCTGCGCCTCCAAAGCAAACCCTAACCCATGTACGCCAACAACAGCACCTCCATCTTTGATCATCTCAGCAGCAGCAACATAACCATGGCAGAAGATGGTTCAATCATCAACAACAAAAACATCTTTGCACTATGATTCTTCCTCTCAATAATCTGAAATATTTATTCAGTAATGTCGTAAATGGAGAAGGTTTTTGTTCCTTAAATCTTTGAGTTTTGCATCCCATTTTTTTATCGGTAGTATTTTGTGGGGGTTTCATTTCATTAATTTGTAAACAAATGTATACTAACCATACCTATTCTGTGATTTATTAATTATGTCGATCAGTTTAACCAGTAACCAAAATTAAACAGGAATTTTGGAAGTGAATTTATGTTTTTATTTTTTCTTGGACAAAATGTGTAAAGATAAAAACCTCTCCTGGAGTAAAACTTTTCATTTGTAATAATCAAATTCTCCTGACTAGCTCTTGAATTATTATTAGTAAATACTAAACCAGCTAGTAACTCAGTCGGTAAGTGAGTTATAGCCAGTAACACAATTCCAGAGCAAGCCAAACTCTTTGTGTAACCTGATAATCCAAGAAAAGATGTACAGATTCCATCGCATTATTGCATCTTAACCAGCCCATCCCTCATAGAAGCTAAGTGTAAAGATCTTAGCCTTCTTAGGTGGTAAATTAGGAGCAGTCGACTAGCCTTCTACCTTAATGCCGTTTTCTTTAACTATGGAATGCACAAACAGTACGCCAATAACACCAGTTGCATCTCAGGCGTTGTATCTTTACAAGAAAGACATCTTCAGTGGAAGTCCTTTGGTAGACTCCAATGTCTTTGAATCGCCATTCAATAAATGTTCACTATACCACCATAGGGCAATTAACTTGTCTCCTTGTAAATCTATTATAGACTTGGACAACATTATAAGCCCCGTCAAATTTTCTTGTACATACAAATTGTGAGAAATCTCACAAGTACCCATTCCCTCCAAACAAAAGGTGGTTAAATTTTTAAGTTTCAAGTGAGAAAGTTTGAATATTATTAATGAACAAACTCATTATACAACAAGGAATGAATGGGATCCAAGACCTGTATTCATAAATCCACTAGCTGAAGTTGAAGCATGGAATGCAAGTGTAGAGACTATAGCGGATCTTTTAATAACTATTCAATTTCCATTTCATAATAAGAACCCATATGTTAGCAACCTTAAGCATAGGTATCAACGATCCTGCTGGAGAGTGAAGACGCACCCCGAACATTTTTGAAGGATTTGTTGCACAACATTTCCGCCACTGAATCAACTTTAACTGCTTGCAAGCCATATAGAATTAGATGTTGTGACTGATAAGCGATGCCTAAATGATAGATAGTGTTCTAGCATTGGCTTAGTATGACTGGGTATGGAGCACATTTTATTATAGCAAACAAGGTTACCATTTCTTAATTCTTTTACTTTCTTTCTTGAATCGTTCCCATCCAACTCACCATTCTGTAGCCCAACAGATATTACTGTTGGTTGTTTGGGTGATTAAAGATAGATATTTGTGGATGATTTTGTTAATGGAGTAGTGGGAACCTATTTGGTTCATCTCACTCTCTCTAATTTCATTGAGTTGGAGATATCATCACTCTCTTTTCTACTTGGTCTATAAAAGACCTTACAAGGAAGATGTGTGGATGTCCTAGACCCACATATTTAATCAACACACACAACTAAATATAAAGTTGACCTCCTAATACACTGACACATTACATTACTGAACAATCTCCTCCTTAATGTGATGTTCTTCTACTCCTAGTAGTTCACGGAAATGTTGAAATTTTCCTTTGGCAAGTGCCTTGGTGAATATGTCCGCCAATTGGTCTTCCGTCTTGCAATACTTGAGTTCTATCTCACCATCTTCAACCGCTTCACGAATGAAATGGCACTTGAGTTTGATGTGCCTTGCTCTATAATGCTCAACCGAATTTTTGGACATAGCAATTGCCGATTTGTTGTCACAAAAGATTACGGTGCTTTCTTCTTGCTTTTCTTGAATGTCTTCCATGATTCTTCTTAGCCATACAACATGATATGTAGCTATTGATGGCGAAATGTACTGGCTTCGCTTGTGGATTGAGCTACGGTTTCTTGCTTCTTTGATGCCCATGTGAATATACCCGAACCAAGATAAAAGGGTGTATCTCACTAACAAGTACTCAACTCTCTCTCTGAAGCTCTTGGTGTTCTCTCCTCTCTCACTGCTTACTTGGTCCTTAGCTCTCTACATGGCTCTTTATTTATAGATACACATGATGATACATCCAAGTTACAGTGTGAGTTGTGGTACATCTTTCTTGATATCCTTCTCGGGCGATGGATGATGTCTTTTCCGAAATGTTGGGGCGAGCTTAGTGGTGTCTTCTCCCGATGTCCTTCCACCTGATGTTGATTACTCAGTGATTATGGCCGATGTCGTCCTTGATACTCTCAGCCAGAGTCTTACTTCGACCAGGTCCTTCTTATCCTTTCACCTGCTTTGCCAGAGCATTTATTATCCTTGTACCCGATAGGCATCACATCAGAGTTTTACTTTTACACGTATCGACTTCACGGGCTACTTGGTATCTCTTTTCTCGCGCCAAGCTTGGATAGGATGATTTGGTGCTTCATACTCCAGTTGCCATTGATACGACGCTGCCTAGGATCGCTCCACCTAGATCTGTGAATTATTTACACCTACAAATTCAATACATTTTTGCTGCCCGTCGGCTTATGTATTTACACGATGTCTGATACGATTCATTATTGCTACTTAGCTTCCTTCATTCAGTTCAAGCTGTTATTCTTGGCCCGTCTGTCTTCGCTGCAACAAGTGACGCCTATCAGTGTGCTCTCCACGGCTACCTGCAGGCTCGTAATATCCTAGCTTCATCTTTTAACGTTGACGAAACTGCCCCCTCTTGTAGGGATAGAATTAGCAGCAACTTGGAGATTTTCAGGGCTTGGGAAGGTGTTCTCAGGCAGATGTGGTTGTGTTGTGAATGTCTATATATCAGTTTAACCGGTTACTAAAATTAAAGAAGAATTTTGGATTTGAATTTCTGTTTTTTTTTTTATTGTTATTGTATTTATTTTCACTCGAGTCTCGAGTTATTTGCCTTACAAGACCATCAATCTGCATTCGCACATAATCAGAAACAATATCACATCTTTATCTCCTAAACACGCCCAAAGTGTAAATCCAGCAAAGATAATCAAATCTTCATTACTAGTTCTTGAATTATTGGTAATACTAAACCAACTAGTAACTCAGTCAGTGAGTGACTTATAGCCAACAACAATTCCTGCAAAAATAGGTTCCAGAGAAAACCAAACTATGTACGGTGGAATTCGGCCAAACTACTTCGATCTTGGGTTTAGAACGAGAATCGGCTCCGGTAGTGCAAGTTTATTTCTGTTCTTTTCTATTTCTTTCCTGTTGCTTATTTTAGGAATTGTAGGATATTCCAGTGCAATATCTAAGTGCCGCAATTGCAGACCCATACTAATAATAACCCAATTCCTCATCCTGGATAATTTAATCATTACCTGAACTAATGATCTCGTAAGGACTAGACATCAAAAGGGTACAGTGCTCACTTGCATAATTGAAGCATTTTTTTTTTCCGGTACTAGAACATCAAACGAAAACGAGTCATTTGTCCAAATATATTTAAAACATGGTTCAAATGGACGAGTAAAAATTATTATGGGTGAAATGGACACAAAAAATATAGCAAGGATGAAACTAGATTCATCCTGGCTTGAACGTAAAAAATAGCGAGGATAAAACTGGATGCATCCCGATGTAAATTAAAAATAAGAAAAAGAATTTGAAAATGGGTAGGATGAAACTGGTTACATCCTGGTTATTTTTATATTTTTGTCCATTTAAACAGTATCAAAATTTAAATGTCTTTTTCACCCAGAAATTATTGATTTTGGTCTTTTTAACCAATTTTGTGAACACCAAAAGGGTACGTAAATTGTAATAACCACTTTTGGATGTCCACGGGATATCTTGATCAGTTATTGGTTGCAGTGAGGTGACTGCCACCATAGGCCTAGGGAGAGGGAATGCAGTGCGCTGGAGTACCCATCTCTACTGCTCAATCTGAGACCCTAGACTTTTATAGATCATGTGAAGAGAAAAAGGTGATGTTTGGTGTTCCCAAGTAGAGGTGCAGCAATGGTAATTGTTAGTATATAAAGAATAAGACGATGGCATTTCTATAGCCCGCCAAAAAAATATCAAGAAGAAAGTTTGAATAACGACCACTGAAAATTTATTGTCACTTAACAAGAATATAACAACATTTACAACGTTATTCCTTTAATATCCTTATTCCTCGTTAAATGAAGGCAGATGGTAGTATGGTGGTTTTTGAATGCACAACTTGGTTCAGGATCTTTTGGATTGGGAAAGCTTCTACTTAAGTGAAGTGGGAGATTGCAGAAACCGGTATGTCTATTTTATGGATAAAGATTTTTTTTCCTTAGAATATCTGGCATTTGGAAGAATCTTTCTGATAATAGATGTTCTTTCCTACCCTTGCTGGTTAATATACTTGTAGACATTATAAACACTGAAAATTTATACTCGAATGATCTGAGAGTTGCAACTTTTAATGCACTTCTTCTTTTACCATCACTGACAGTATAAACATTTAAAACAGTTCATTTCAGACTTTTTTTAAAAATTGCAAGCTGCAAATGATGCTATACGTACCTAATTAGGTATCTATTTTGCTTATATATAATCGATCAATGTAAATTAAAACTTCTGGAGAAACAATGCTAGTTGTTTTAAGTTTGCCAGTATCCTCTCCTATTAGCACTGTTATTCTATTTGCAGTAGTGAATCTTGGCCATGACTTAACACATGAGTTCATGAATAGATCTCAACGTACTTTACAGACTGACCTTGTGATTTATTATTTGTCATTGCATAGGCTATCCAAACAGCAAACTGGCGTCTTTTCATGTTTATGCTCAATTCTGTAACTGATGGTTAAAACGATATTCTTGGCAGTGTGCCTTGGTTAGATTTTTCGCTTGACATACATGTTTATCACATTTAGTAACCAACAACCTTGTTCCAGAGTAAAAATCCTCTGATGAAGCGAGACTTCTGGTTAGAATAATTGGACAACCAATTTTAAGTTGTAGCTTGAATAAACTTAGTTGTTCAGGATAGAGCTTACCAATCTCAGATGATAATGAAGAGTAAATGTATTCTGTAAAACTGATTACTGGTTTGATAATAAAATTACTGAAGTTCTTTTTTTTTTTGGGCAGTTGAAAAAGACTTGTTGGAAGAACACCAGGTTCTTTTCGCGTCCGTCGTAAACATAGAACAATTAATAATGCTCTTTCTTAGTTTATGCACCATTTCTTGTATTTCTCTTTTATGACGTGCTTTTTGTGCCAAGGATCTTTTTATGGTTGTCCACAACCTATTTTTAAGAGCCGGATTTGTCCCGTGGACAGAGGCAACTTCATCTGCTAATCTAGTCAAGACTTTACTCAGCTGACTCACTGGGTTGTCCAAATGGAACCAACTCGGTGACCAAGCTAATCTACCCATTTAAAACTTACTATTAACATATTTACGTCATATGCCATTGTATTTTTGAATTTCCAATTTTGTCCATGTAAATTTGCTCCGCAGTAGATCGGCATTTTTTTACATAATTTTCCATGGAAAATTTGTCCATGATAATTCTTCATGGAGCAGTATGGAAAAATGTTGCACCTTTATGAGAAAAAATCGATTATTTTAGATTTTAGATCAAGAACTAAGGAAAGGCCGATGATTTCATAGTACAACTTGAGAATAAGGAGAAAGATTCATGGTTTTCAACTTCCAAAATCAGAGTGATGGTCAAAGATGAGAATTTTATAGTAGTTAATATCTGTCATCTGATGATTTCAAACGGCCAATGTAAGGAAAGATCGGATTTTTAATGAATTTAGAAGTAGCCCAAGAATGGATATCAATGGGAACCAGAGATAATCCATGGAAGGTGGAAGAAGTCTCTAGTTCCAAACATATCTCGGTTTCCTAAATCCGAAATATTTTAGAAAAAATAAATGGGTAAATTCAGTCAATTCTCGTCTCAATAAATACCCCCTCCTTGGTATAACACAGTTAGGGTTTCACTTTCAGATCTATCTTCAGCGGCAGATCTATCACTTTTTTTCAGTTTCCGTGGCAAAATCAGATTTATCAAATCATAGAAGTGAACGCAAAGTCCCACCATCACCAAAGGTAGCACCTTGGCTTGTTACCCGGCATGGAAAAAATTGCAAGTTTCAAACTTTCTATAATTTGTGTGATCGCAAATCTTACAAAAAATTCATATCAGAATTGAGTGATAAAAGATTTTGGCAAAAGAACTGTCATCAAGGATGGTTAATTATTGTGGATGATAACAAGTATGGTCCAAAAGTCGATACCGGAGATTGCTATCTGTGGGATCCTATATCCCTCAAGATTATAATGCTACCTAATTTACAGCATTTTAAAGAATTAGATGGATATCGTATCAAAGATTGTCTTTTATCTTCACCTCCTAAGAGCAGCAGTTATGGTGGTGGTATCTGTAGCAGCGGTGATGATGCAATGGTTTACATTCTTTATGATGGAGGTGAAAGTCCAGACATTCTTATTTATTGTCACCCTGCTGAAAAACAATGGAGGAAACATGAGTTCCTTGATAAAATCGGAAGACTTCAAACAATGTTTTATTACAGAGGCAAGTTATATATAATGTGTATGGACTTGGAACTCTTGGAGATAACAAGACAATATGGCTCAATCAGTATAAGTGAATTGAGTACCAGGAATGAGATTGGTTTATTCAAGTTTGAGAGAGTAGGAGGAAGTTTGGGTTATTGTCTTCAATCATATTATATGGAGTCTTTCGGTGAAGTTTTTAGAATTGAAAGGTATTTCATTGGAAGAGGAGATTATGCGCACTCTGTAACCCAGATAATTATATCGAAATTGGATTTCGATTCATTGACTTGGGAGGAAGTGAAAATTTTGAATGATCATGTCTTCTTTATAGACTATTATAACTATACACGACTGTCTTGCTTGGCAACAGAGTTGGGTTTATCAAGAGGTTATGTGTATTTTACACTAAAGTATGATCTGAGCTTATACAAGTATGACCAAGAAGATGAAAGCATTCTACTTTCTATTCCATGTCCTGACATCCCGACACCATGGTTGGCCCCCAAATGGATGATGATCCCTACAACATTGAGGTATGTAACTTAAGAATGCGTCCTTGTTTGTTTTTTGTTTTATCAGTTTCATAATAAATCTCGTTTCACTTATCTTCATACAAACACAAGCAACCAAATAAAAACAAGCACCATTTTGAGAGAGCATCATAGTATGAACCACTAGCACACCACTATCTTTGTTTTATCGGAAATTTTGATCATAATGATTTATTTCATTTTATATGTAGGGTTGGTGCTAGCAGAACAGCAGACCTTACGCTAGAAAAGGATGAAGACTTGGAAAAAGTTACCAAGGCAGCGGAACACGGGATTAGTAGTGTAGATGAGGATAAAGAGAAAAAGAATTTTAAAGAAGCAAGACTGTTGACCAATTTTAATGAAGACATGGTGTGGGCTGTGTCAAATTGCCTTCATAGAGTGGATTGTATACATTTACGTGCAGTTAGCAAAAGATATCGGTCAGTAATAGACCTGAGAAGATATTCTTCTAGTAGGACTGTACAGACCACAGATACATCCCCATGGCTGTTTTTCCCCAAGTATAATCCATCCACTTTCAACTTCATAGACCCAATGTATAATAATGAGAACTACCTCTTGAACATCCCTGAATTGCTGAAAGGTGCTAGAGTTCGGTTCTCGAAAGGTGGATGGTTGCTCATGTCAAAAAGCAGGACTTTATTCTTCTACAATCCATTCACGAAATCAACTGTCAGACTTCCAGACTTGCCAGACTTTCATGGTTATAACTTCACAGGTATCTCATTCTCGTCCTTGCCAACTGCCTCAGATTGTTCAGTATTTGCCATCGATAAAGACTTGTTCCGCGATCAACTTCAGATATTCTTCATTAAACGGGGAGAGAAAGACTGGTCGTATAATCGCTACAGTGGTATTTATTTGCCGCCCAGTATGAAAAACATGGATTTCGAGCTAACTCTCAACAATCCAGTTTTCCACCATGGAAGATTCTATTGCTTGGACCAAAACGGAGCATTGGGAGTATTTAAACACGAGCACCCAAGTGTTAGTTGGGAAATCCAATCCCTGATAGCCCCGCCCAATTGTGGATTTATCTATAATAGTTTCTTGGTGGAGTGTGAAGGAAAACTTATGTCTGTGCTGTTGGGGCGTTTAGGAAATTGGGTTCGTGTTTTCAGATTGAACGAAACAAAGATGGTCTGGGTTGAAGTAAAACATTTGGGGCGGCACATGTTGTTTCTAAGCAGTACATCTTGTATCTCGGCAGTTGCTCCAGCTAATCAAATGGAGAACAAAATCTACTTTCCGAGGTTGCATAACCAAGGAATCCTGTATTATTCTCTTGATACCGGTATGTATCACTCTGTTGGGAGTTGTCATTCTGCTAAAGATTTTCGTGATTCAAAGGAGAAACTACATTGCAGTTGGATCGAACCTGATTGGTCAGAGATCTCAGATCACTATCTTGATTGGCTTAACATCTAGATGCAGTTCTTTTCTCCTTTCCTGTTGTAACAGTAGAATTCTTTATTTAATTCTTTCCTTGCAACACTAGTATTTATATGCGTGGTGTGAACTATTGGCTTTTCTTTTTCTCTTGTAACAGTACTGTTCTTTTGGGTAGTAACTGTAAATGTTTATCATCTGGATGCTTTTACTTTTATTTTGCTGTGTCCTCACTCTGATCCGTGTCCATACTGGTACTTCTATGGATTGTGCTTTACACATTCCTAACTACTACAGAGAACTGAATGTAATGGCTTCGATTTAGTTTATCTTTTAGCACCTGGAGAACTGTGGAGCAATGAGCCAGCCACTTCATTGAATAATTCATCTTTAAATGCAGGTATGTCATTCTTCTAAATTCAACTGCTTGTTCTTTGTCCCAAGCAGTTAATGGTAAAAAAAATTAATCAGGGAGTATGGTGATTTTGTACTAAATTCATTCACCTGACCGTTAAGTCAGAACTCCATTTCCCAGAGTCAGGTGAGCCAAGCCTAATTCTGACCGTTAAGTCCGGTTCCTCTTGACCATTTCTAAGCTACAAGTATGTCTGGAGAGAAATACTGTGGCATGACTTGAATTTACCAACACAAATTTTGGTGACAACGTTTTTCTAGTCCATTCGTGGTGCTTAATAAATTTTCAACAATTTTCCACATCAAACTCAAATGTAAAATCTGGGGTCTCCCTTGCAATGAACGAAAGGAGGAGAAAAAGACAGTAAAACTCTAAAGCCGGGGGTAAAACCAGTGCCGGAGATGGGCTTGAGAGTCTGGAATTGCATAATATCTCTATCCCGGCACGATTTAGGGATAATCATAGTTGACTGGGCATCTAGGGGCAAACTAATGTTTCGGTCAGGCTACCAATCCCTGAGTACTTGAACATGATCCGAAAATAAGGGGTCAAAGTGTTTGTTCATTGCGTTTTCTTCTCAGTTCAATGAAAAGACCATCATTAACTAACAGAAATATCATCTCACAATCCTCCGTCAACCATCCTCCTTAAACTCACCATTCACAGGAAACTCAGAGTGATCCTGCAGATGTCTTCTAACGCCCAAGTATGCAACAGGTGTTACTGGCATACACACTTGGTGCATTTAGCCATTGACGAGGAGAACACCATGGTCAGAGAAAAGGACATTGAGGTAGAACACTTGTCGATTGGACCCACTGACATATGCGTCTCCGGAACAAGTAAAACGGTCTTATCCTCTTCGTGGGAGGAAATTCTGTCCTAAGAATACGTTGTGGAAGCAATTATTTTACAGATCATTTGTACTTCGCCAAACTTGGTCTTTGGGACAGGCCTGCTCTTGTAGATTTGGGACTTGGTGTTGTGTCTACTCTTTTGGAAGTGAGCATGCATTTTCAATGGATCTTTCAGGTAGTTGCAGTGACGACAAATTCGGACACTTTGGACGCTGATCAGGTGTGGTTTCTCTTCTCTGATTTTGCTTTATCTCCTAAGAAACATGAAACTCCTGAGAGTTAATAAATTCGCACCACACAAGAGAAGAAACTAGGACAATCTCAGAACGCAAGACCTACTGACTACCGCAAATATCTATAACGCAGATTTAGAAAAGAATACAACTACATCAAACAACACGAAATATGTACTTCATGTTAGAATAGACCCAAATCACACAACCAATAATTTTCAAACCATCTAAAATGTAATATCATGGTCAACTTTTGGTAACGAAAACAAAAAAATTAAGGATAGATTGTCCGGGTGTTTAAGGTGCCATATTTTACATGTTGATAGATTCAAATCACAAAGCTAATAAACACTGAATACATCAAAACTTCAAACCAAAATTTTTACATTATGAGGTGTACAATTGACATGATTAAATTACTCCACTGTCTAACAAATCGAACAATGTGGGCATAGGATAAATGTGTCACGCACTACATAGCTATGGATAAACCTCTACTTCATGGCAAATTAGAGGCATAACTAGACTCGTGAAAATAGCTAGTTCCACCAAGAATGAGCCTAATTTATTATTTCTACTTGACAGTTGAGGTAACAAGTACAGTATACTAGTAACGCTGATTTGTATTAGAGATACCAAGAACAAAAATACAAGTACACAACTAAACATTGTACGATTTATGAAAAAATTAGGGCAAACTTGAAGCAGTTTATTGTATCAAAGCATCTTTTGAGGTGAAAACAACGACAAAACACGATATACTGATCAATATCCATACCTTAAAACTCATGGTATCTTCTCATATAGCTTCCAACTTTGACTCCGCACCTTCGAAAAGTAAAGCAGGACCTGCAGAACACAACGTAGTATGATCTAATTAAAATTGCATTCAAATTGTTCACCAATTGACAAGGTAGTCAAATAAAAAGAACTCCATGGATAAATTTCAATCTGATAAAAGATAGTGGAACTGATAATACAGCACCTGAGAAACATAGCCCTTCTATAACCATTCTCCAATTCAGGCTCATCATCATTACCATTATCATTCTCTTCTTACACATCAGGCTTCCACATGATTAGAGTTATCCTCTTCCACAGCTTTACGGGTACGTAGATTTTCCTCTTCCTCTTGCAAATCTGCAAGAGTGTCGTTTGGATCCCTAAGTTGAACATTCAGACATGAGCCTGTGCTGCTTGTGTCAAGCTTCCGCTTTACTTTCTTTTGCCCCACTCTAGAATTTCCAGTATCTCCTTTAGAGCTTTTAGATTGAGACTTTGTAGTTGTTGACTGTGAAGATCGAGCACTTTCAGATTGCACCAACACATTCTTCTTCTTAGTAGCTTGTCTCTTTGTAGTTGTCGACGATGCTTTGGAGTTGTTGTTGCACATTTAGTAGGAGAAACTGCAGCACTTGGTTCTGTTACCTTCGTATTCCTTGGTGTTCGCCTTAATTGCGTTATTTGGAGATGGTTCAGCATTATCTTCTGCTAACTTCTTTTTTGTTATGCCTTGGAAAAATAGAATTCAATTGTCATTATGGCTCAAAAGCAAGCGAAGAACATGATTATCATTTCAAAGACTATCAGCAACCAAAGCATGTGACTAAAAACAAAACAAAACAAAGTATTTAAACATCATGTTACAGAACAAGCATAACACAATCAAAGACCTAAAATCAAGTATAACACAATCATACTGGCTATGTGAGTCTATCTGCCAATCAATGTAAACAACTGGTACTATTAACCAAACCTCATTCAGTTAATCCAGAAACTAGGATGAGCTAAACTGCTCTAAGGACGAAATTCCTTTGTTTCATTAACTGAATGATAGTTCAAAATAATCTTTATAGAAAAGTTTCCACGCATTACAGCAACTTCAGTGGTTTATGATATGGACTATGGACCCATAAACTTCGAGACATGAACCAAATCTACAAGTCACGGAGAGTGATAGTCGGCAACTCGTGCACTTCCAATCTATTAAAGAAATTTCTAATAAGAAAAAGAAAAGCAAAGCACTAACACAAACCAGACTATATAGGGGTTGTTAAGGTTTGCCAAATGTCTATACAGCTTATTAAGCTGAGCCTTGAAAAAGACCTAAAATCAAAAATCCCCAAAATTAAACAGGCCCCAGTTTCATTTTCATCTTAAAAACAACAAAACCTAAGTTGCATGTTAAGATCTAAACATTTCTGAGAGAAAAAAAAAACAAAGACCGAAATAAAAGACCTAAAATCAAAAATCCCCAAAATTAAACAGGACCCAGTTTCATTTTCATCTTAAAACAACAGAACCTAAGTTGCATGTAAACATTTCTGAGAGAGAGAGAAAAAAAAATATACAATCCCTAAAACACAAAACTGGAACAGAAAGACATATATTTAGAGCCAGATTAGTTCCAAATATTATTAGATTGTGACGTTATAACAATAATAATAATAATTCAAAGATTAAGTCTAGATTAGTTTACTTCTAGAACACAATCCAAATATTAAAATCCGGAGAAGTTTGTTTAGTAATCTATTATAATAAGTGAATCATCCATAAACCCTAAAATCAAGTAAATATATATATCTTCATACCATCGAGACTGGAAAAAAAAAAAAAAAAACAAAGACCAAAATAAAAGACCTAAAATCAAAAATCCCCAAAATTAAACAGGACCCAGTTTCATTTTCATCTTAAAACAACAGAACCTAAGTTGCATGTAAACATTTGTGAGAGAGAGAGAAAAAAAAATATACAATCCCTAAAACACAAAACTGGAACAGAAAGACATATATTTAGAGCCATATTAGTTCCAAATATTATTAGATTGTGACGTTATAACAATAATAATAATAATTCAAAGATTAAGTCTAGATTAGTTTACTTCTAGAACACAATCCAAATATTAAAATCCGGAGAAGTTTGTTTAGTAATCTATTATAATAAGTGAATCATCCATAAACCCTAAAATCAAGTAAATATATATATCTTCATACCATCGAGGGGAAAAAAAAAAAAAAAAAAAAAAAAAAGTGAATCATCCATAATAACTTACCGAGCACTTTCACATGATACCTTTGTTTTCTTTCTCCTAAACAAATTTTATATTCTATATTTTTAGAATCAAAGTGACAGAGGTTTTAGGAAGTGGTGGTATGAAGAGGAAAAGTAAGAAGAAAATTGGAGACATCGAAAGAGAGCGAGTGAGGCAGGAGAAACGGCAGCTAGGATTACGAAGAGAAAATTTGTTCCCTACTTTGAATCATAAAAACGGTTCAGTCCAAAACCGCTCAAAAAACGACAGTTTAGTCCAGACCTAGTTGACTAGGTACAATTTAATCCAAATAATGTACAAAGACGCTACTAACCTTCGCACGCTTTTATTAAAGCACACGTGCAATCAATCGAATCAAGATTGTAATCGACACGGTCTCGTGATTGCGACACGTTAGCCCATAATTAAAAAACTAATTAAAGCGGCGTAACGGACAATTTCTTTAATCGCACCATTTACGCTTTATCGAAACTTTAAACTTCCTAAGAAAAAATCAAAGAGAAAATTGCAGACAAACCCTAGAAAACTCACAGAGACTAAAACCCTAAATTCATCAAGAAAACTCGATTTTATGAAGCATCATTAGCATAATGTTGAAAAGAAACAAAGTAGTTTCTAAGAATAACACACCAATAGTTGAAGATTCAAGCATCAATCGAAGAACAAAATCCATCACTAGCGAGGAGACGAAATCGCAAAATCAACGTCACCAACGACGAGATCGAAGTCGGCATCAAAAGATTCAACACCAATTTCATCAACTGCAGAAGAAATTCCAAAATCAGTAGGTCCAAAACGAGATCTAAGAGAAGTTTAGAAGTACCAACATCAAAATCAGTAGCAGAAACCTCAAGAACATCACCAATTAAGAAGAAACCAAAGACAAGCAAAGCCTTCAACATCAAAGCCTTGTACAGAAACATCAGCAGATAATAAGAAATCAAAGCATTCAAAGGCTTCAACGGTTGTTAACGAGAAAAAAAAGGTAACAATTCAAGTCCGATTCAGTATATTTTTGAGCAATTTTTATGATATTTCTTGTATGTGTACCAATCAGTACACCACCATGCTATCTTTGTGTTTCATGTGCGATTCTGCTTTTATGATATTTCTTGTATGTGTACCAATCAGACACCACCATGCTACCGCAGAGTGTTTCATGTGCGATTCTATATTTTTCTCGAGCAATTTTATACTTGTTTTGTTGTTGGTGTGTACACATCTTTATCTTTCGTTTTGTTGTTGTTGTTGCGGTGTTTTATTTCATGGTATGTATGTTTTGTAGCAATTTTTGTGATATTTCTTGATTTTTGTAAAACTTGGTATTTTGACATGTTGTTGCAGTGCTTCATTTCATGGTATGTATGTGTTTATGGGTGAAAATCGTTTCTGCTGGTTTCGGTAATTTCGGTGGGTGAGTGAGAAATTGATTCAAACCCTAAACAAATGTGCTGCACGTGAGCACTTTGTAGATTCGAGAGATCGATCTGTACAAGTCCGACTTAAACCAAGAAATGGCCGTTCCGGACTTGCTTGGTCACAAAGTGGAGGAGAAGGGTTGATTTGGGGAGGGAAGCAAAGAAAGGTGTTGAGGAGAGTAGTATCTCGACTTGTATCAGAAAGTGAAAGCTTAGGAAGCTTGCAAGAGATAGAAGCTTTTGAGAGAGCTTGCAAAGTTGTCTTTCTGAGAGTGTAAGTGTAGTATATTTCTCCTAACCGAGACTTGTTGTCTGGTGGAAATAGGTAAGACCTATTTATACAAGTCGAGATTGAAACGTACCATGGCCTCATGAAGGAAGAGAGTAAAGGGTGAAATAATGGGAGGAGGCGGTAACCGCATGGTTTAATGGGTGAAAACGTTTTTCACCATTATTTCCTCTTTTATTTGATCGCTTTATTCCTTTTCACGCTTTCTTAATGTGAGCGTAGTGTACGCTGCATGTTAGACCGCCAAACCAAAACCCTAAAGAAGCATCCCCGGCTTGTGTTGATGTCTCGAGTGTTGGTTGCATCTTGAGTGCAAGTGGCGCTGCTAGTGGCGCGCGTGTGGCATGTGCCGATGGCATGTGCGAAATGTCTTGGTGGTAGGTTGCACGGTTTGCAAGTTTGGCTACCCGGCGTGTGCGTTTGGCATGTGCCAATGGCATGCGTGGCCATTAGGGCCGTGACCTTGATAGGGAAACTAGCTAGCGAGCATGTTGGCATGTGCCAATGGCATGCGTGGCGTTAGGGCCGTGATAGGAAACTAGCTAGCGAGCATGTTGGCATGTGCCAATGGTATGTGTGGCCGTTACGTGATAGGAAACTAGCTAGCGAGCATGTTGGCATGTGCCAATGGCATGCGTGGCCATTGGGGCCGTGATAGGGAAACTAGCTAGCGAGCATGTTGGCATGTGCCAATGGCATGCGTGGCCATTAGGGACGTGACCTTGATAGGAAAGCTAGCTAGTGAGCATGTTGGCATGTGCCAATGGCATGCGGGGCCGTTAGGGCCTTGACCTTGATAGGGAAGCTAGCTAGTGAGCATGTTGGCATGTGCCAATGGCATGCGGGGCCGTTAGGGCCGTGGCTTTGTAGAAAAGCCGCTAGCAAGCATGTTTGGCATGTGCCAATGGCATGCGGGGCCGTTAGGGCCGTGGCTTTGGTAGAAAAAGCCGCTAGCGAGCATGTTTGGCATGTGCCAATGGCATGCGCGGCCGTCAGGGCCGTGGCTTTGGTAGAAAAGCCGCTAGCGAGCATGTTTGGCATGTGCCAATGGCATGCGGGGCCCGTTAGGGCCGTGGCCCGGTAGAAAAGCCGCTAGAGAGCATGTTTGGCATGTGCCAATGGCATGCGGGGACGTTAGGGCCGTGGCTTTGGTAGAAAAGGCCGCTAGCGAGCATGTTTTGCATGGTTGCCATGGTGTGATCTTGGCTTGGTTTGGCATGGTTTCCATGGTGCGTGAGTACGGCTTGGTTTGGCATGGTTGCCATGGTGCGCGATATGTGGCTTGGTTTGGCATGGTTGCCATGGTCGCAGAGTGCGGCTTGGTTTGGCAAGGTTGCCATGGTGCGCGATGATGCGGCTTGGTTTGGCATTGTTGCCATGGTGGTGCGATGTGCGGCTTGGTTTGGCATGGTTGCCATGGTCATGAGTGCGGCTTGGTTTGGCATGGTTTCCATGGTGCGCGAAGATGCGGCTTGGTTTGGCATGGTTGCCATGGTGCGCAGAGTGCGGCTTGGTTTGGCATGGTTGCCATGGTGCGCAGTATGCGGCTTGGTTTTGGAATTAGGGTTCTGTGTTGAAAACCCTAATCTGGTATTTTGAAAAAAAAATACCCTATTAATTATTTACACCTGAGTTAAATGCTCTTAGTTAATGTGTTCGGGTAACATTAGTTCATGGGGTTTTACGATTTTACCCTTGTTTAAAAACCACCATCAACATTAAGTCCCCCGCTTAGCTCGGAGCAGGGGGCTTTGTTGCGAGGTAAGCATAAGATGGTGACAAACTATCAACAAGAAACCGTAAAGAGAATTGAGGAGGCTTGTCTCGACCTTTTATAAATAGGATTTGGAATCCTTGCCTCCAGTAGGTTTGCACAATCGGGAGGCTGGCACAATTGGTGGGGCTAGGTGCAACTTGGGCGACGTAAGGAAGTTGGCGTGAGTTGGGAACCGGCGTGCTAGGCGGTGGGACCAGCGCAAGGTGTGGAAGTTGTGCGTGCTTGCAGCGTAACTTGGCGGCCGAGCGTGCTAGGCCGAGTGGGACCGGCGCAAGGTGTGGAAGTTGTGCGTGCTTGCGGGCGTGACTTGGGAAAGCGAGCGTGCTAGGCGGTGGGACCGGCGCAAGGTGTGGAAGCTGTGCGTGCTTGCAGGCGTGACTTGGGAAACTGAGCGTGCTAGCTGGTGGGACCGGCGCAAGGTGTGGAAGCTGTGCGTGCTTGCAGGCGTGACTTTGGAAACTGAGCGTGCTAGCTAGTGTGACTTGTGTAAACAAGGAGGGAGTAGGTGTTTCTACGGATAGCAAAGTTTCCTTGTTTTGCCTTTCTTCACGCGCAGCTTCAATCGGGGCATTATCCATGCTAAAACTGGAAGCGTTATGTCCCTCATTGCTTCCTTTCCTTTTAAGGTTCCGTGTTCATACCCAACGTAATTGCATCATCCCCCTCGTTTGAGAAAGGGTTCTTCTTGTTGAGTTTCTCTCTTTGTCATGTCGCACAGAGATGAACCATCTTATAACCAGCCAGGTTCTCCAGATGAAGGCGCGAGGTCCGACTGGGCAGGAGCATCCCAACAAAGGTTATTCGGGTTAAGAAAATCATACCGATATGTTTTCTTCTTCTTTGGTGGACCGACGTACGCTTTACGCTTGTTGTGTAACTGGGGAAGTTTCCTTTTTGTGCAGAGATATCCTGTTGGAGCATGCGTCACTGTTATCGACGAGGATGACCTAATTGTTCCCCTTCCTTCAAGTCCGGCCTTGTTGACTGCTGCCGATTTGGAGAATGCTGATTTAGGGCTCTCTTGCCGTGAATACCCTTCTGCAGGTTTATCGTTTGGGACTCGTATGAGGTGTATCTCCTCCAATTATCGGAATGTTGGTGGTTTCTTGGTGCGGAAAGAGTTCGTAGCCCTTTATACGAGGATATGGAAGACGTACGGCCATATTGCTACCGGGACCGTGGTGAAGTGGTGTTCGTCCGCTTTGGTTTAAAGTAGTGAGCTTGTCTTTTCCAATGATTGCTGAGGTGGAGAATGTGTCCATTCATGCTGTTGTGGAGTCAGCCATTCATAAGTGGGAGAACATGGTGTCTACCTGCGAATATGATGACATATTCTGATAGTGCAGGCTCGGGATCCTCCGCGGCCTCGTAAAGTGTTGAAGGCATCTTCTAGACAGAGAGGTGATGATATTCTTGCGTTGCACCCTTGAAGAGTAGAGGACCTCGTTGTGGGTACGACTTTTTGGTGGACTGTGTCTTCAGAGCTTTGACAGTGAAGGGATCCCGTGTATATCTTCCGTCCTCAAGTATGGTTTACATGTTTCCATCTTTGTAGTAATTGCTGCTGCGGTGAGGCTCTAGCTTGCAGGAAGGAGTGGCGTTGAAGCGAACGTTGAAGCGAAGCCGCGCGCCGGAGAACGCCGATGCGTAGCTACTCGGAGAGAACGTTGATGCGGAGCTACTCGGAGAGAATGTTGGAACGACGTCTTGCAACTTTGAGCCTTGACGGTTACCATTACGAAGTCGGAGGCCGCGTCACGTTCACATCCAAACTCGACATCCCTCGGGAGAACAGAGGTTAGGAGTCCCCGTTTCATCTATCGATCGTCCTTTCTAGGAGAGGTTGGGGTTTGGGAACGGCTTCCTGGTGGTAGCGCCCGCTTTCCCGATGCGGTGTGGTTGAGGGTGCAAAATATGTCTTGACGCTACGCCTTGGAGAAACATAGAATCTCACATAACCGTTTCATCATAGATCTGTACGACTTTGTGGGTGAAGTTCCCATTGTGCGGGTCCCGACGGGAGAAGGGTCTATGTGAACTCGGAGAGTTGTTGATTTCCCTTGCTTTCGATTTTTGAGAAGTCCTTCCCGATCTTCATGTGTGACGAAATTGGATTGCTTATCCCCTTCTACTCGGGCGTCTAAGAGCAACGCGAGCCTCTTCATCTATAAATGCACGTCCCGTCAAGTATCTTTTGTCTTTTCATCAAATCAACAGTGCTAAAGAAGGTCGGCTTCTTCCGGATCTTCCAGTATCTTGCCCTGATGGTGGAGTAGCGTCTCTGGTGACGGTTGAAGTTGCCATGCTTGAATAACCGTTGGGGTGGCGGAAGCGGCTCTGGTTCTGGTGATCGTAAGTGTATCGTGCAGAGATGACATGGTTTTGATCACGAAGTGCTGGAGCCATGGCGCTGTTTCGAAGGGCAAGGATGGTGCTGGAAGGGCGCAAGTTGTTAGCGCTGGAAGGATGCAAACTCTTAGCACAGAGTGTGGTATGGCTGGGCCGGCATACGCGTGCGGCATGTGTGCCCGGCATGTGCGTGCCGGTAAGCGTGTCTCGGTAAGCACGTCCAGTAAGCGCGTCTTGCAAGCGCTTCTTTTCTTTCTTCTTGTTTCTTCTTTTGAAAAATGTCTAATCTCAAGTTCGCAGGAGGAATCCGGTTCGGAGGATGATTACGGGGTAGAGCCACACAAAAACTTGCCTTTGGTGACCACCCGGTGACTTGGAGATGGGCGTTAGCCAATTTCCGGGCACAGATGTGGCTCAAACGGCGGATGATTCTCTAATGGTTGCTGCCGTAGACATAGAAGAAAACCCTTTGCGAGTCGTGAGGCCGGTGCGGGGCGCCTTTTGATCCTCCGTACTTGGTTCCTTATCCAGGTCATGTCTTTGGTTGGCGGCTTGAGCAGGTCTTTGGCTAAGCACGAGGCGTTGTACACCAGAATGGGAGAAGTACGGACATATGGCCACAACCAAGAAAGTCACTAGTCGATTTGCACTGGTTAAGCGTGTGGAAGAGGCTTTATCTTCCATCGAGGATATGCGTGAGGTGACCGGTCACACCATTTCAAGACGTTATTGCCGACCGGGAGCACCATCGCGACGTGTGCGTAGAAAAGGAGTTCAACACTTCGTGGTTTGTCGAAGGCCTTGCCGAGATCCAAAAGTTGAAAGATGCATCAATCGAAAGCCTTTCCGCCGAGGAGATCGCCCGACAGGAGATGGAACTCGAAAAGCTTTCCAAGATGTTGACTATGAAGAGAGCGGCTTTTGAAGACGCAAAGTTGACTTTCTCCAAGAAGAGCAGACTTCTGTTGGACGATTTTCCTTGAACGTTTCTTTCATAGGTTTTGTGAACACGCCCCTCTCCGTGTAAAGGCGGCTTTGCTGGTAGCATCGCCAGTTAGTCCCCCGTTGCTGGTAGCATCTTCAGCGAGTCTCCAGTTTTCTGGTGTAGTTTTAACAACCGATAACTTGGGTTGTCGGCGATTGAGTCTGACCGAGTCGCAAGTCCCCAATCGCTGGTAGCATCTTCAACGAGTCCCCGGTTTTTGGGTATAATTTTACAACCGGTAACCAAGGCGTCCGGCGATTGAGTCGGATCGAGTGGTAGCATCTTGGCAAGTCCCCGTTTTCTCGTGTAGTTTTACAACTAGTGCTTAAGGGTTGTCCGGTAGTTGCGTCGGATTGAGTCGCCTTCCCCAACCATCTTGACATCTAGGTCGAAGAACGAGATCGTGATCCCGACATTGTAGCCGATAGATCAATCCTCCCGCCGTGGTCGCCAATTATTTATGGGTGAAAATCGTTTCGCTGGTTTCGGTAATTTCGGTGGGTGAGTGAGAAATTGATTCAAACCCTAAACAAATGTGTCGCACGTGAGCACTTTGTAGATTCGAGAGATCGACTGTACAAGTCCGGCCTAAACCAAGAAATGGCCGTTCCGGACTTTTTCGTTCACAAAGTGGAGGAGAAGGGTTGATTTGGGGAGGGAAGCAAAGAAAGGTGTTGAGGAGAGTAGTATCTCGACTTGTATCGTAAAGTGAAAGCTTAGGAAGCTTGCAAGAGATAGAAGCTTTTGGGAGAGCTTGCAAAGTTGCCTTTCTGAGAGTCACTACAAGAAAAGCACTCTATAGCCACACTAGCTATTTTAGTGTATGTGGAAAAATGGTTATATTGCTACGCTTAGATCATGATGTGGCAAAAACAACAATGTAGCCACATCAATATAACTGCTGTGGAAAACTAATGGGTTTTTTCCTCACCAAGGTTGGGTGTGCGGCAAAAAGGTGATCTATTGCTTCGGTGCACATTTTAGGTGTTGCAAAAACGTAATAATCTATTTTTATTATTAGTAAAAAAATACTCCAACTGTAAATAAATTAAAATACTGGTCCAACTGTCCAAACCTCCCCGTTGGACCCGTACATATTCCCTCCCTCGTTAAAGAATAATCACTTTATCTCTCTGGTTTCTTTCATTTTCCCCTCTCCTTTTTTCTTTTCTTAACATGTTCATTTTCAGATCTAAGATTTTCATGTTCCGTCGATACTATGGATGTTCTGCTAAGGATTCTTATTCATATGATCAAATAAGCTTTTGAAGTCTTGATTCCATTTGGACTTGCAAAGTTTTGTTATTTCTTATTTGATTATTATATTGAGCAGATCCGGTTAAAAGAAATTTTGATTGATTTGGGAAAAAAGGAAGGGAAAGCCTTGATGATTCAACTTCCAAAGGTATGATGAAGGTTAGTGAAAAGAATACTGTCTCTACATCGATTTCAAATAGTTAAGTAGCTAATTTACAAAGATCTGTACACAAGTAGGGGTTTGTTATTCCACCATTTTTTGTTCTTTGTTACTCTAGATACGTAGTTTGCTAACCATTGCTGTTCTTTTTCTTTGTTTTGATTTCTTAAACTAGTTTTAGCTTAATAAAGTTTTTGATTTTACAGGGCAAAGACAATATGTTGATACGGCAATCAAGATGGGGATGTTTTCAGTGCAAGGGTAACCTTCAAATCTCCCATAAAAGTAAACGATTATTCATAGATGTTTAGATTTTGATTATGAATCTAATTATCTTCCTTGTACATGTATTGATTTTGCAGGAATACGAAAGAGATATATTTTTTTTTTGAAATAATGGATACAGAAGAAAATTATGATGCAGAGGAATTGCCATATTTAATTAATATATTGTGTAAATTCATACCGTATTTATGTACTAAATTTGTATATGAATAAAATTCATCAAATGAGAATTTTGTTCGCCTTATATTTTCCTTTCTTAAATTTATAGAATAGTTTGGAAATGAGTCAAACATCACCGGAGAAATTTAAAGCAATAAATGAAAAAAAAAAAAAAAAAAAGAGAAAATTGGAATTAAATAATAATTATAATAAATGAAAATAATAACACAAAGGGAAATAATAATTGCCATATTATTAAATAAAATAATATCAAGAAAAAAAATTTAATTAGAAAATATTTTTTTGCCTCATGTTACTGCCACACAGTTTGGTGTGGCATAAAACTCAGTTATTGCCACGGGACACCAATGGTGTGGCGATAAGTTTTTGTCACACGGTTTCTTGCCACAGGTTGTGGCAAAAGATTTTTGTGTGGCAATAGGCTTTTGCTACATGAAATAAGGCTTCTTGCTACACAAATGACGTGTTGCAATACACTGATTTTCTTGTAGTGAGTGTAAGTGTAGTATATTTCTCCTGACCGAGACTTGTTGTCTGGTGGAAATAGGTAAGACCTATTTATACAAGTCGAGATTGAAACATTACTGGCCTCATGAAGGAAGAGAGTAAAGGGTGAAATAATGGGAGGAGGTGGTAACCGCATGGTTTAATGGGTGAAAACGTTTTTCACCATTATTTCCTCTTTTATTTGACCGCTTTATTCCTTTTCACGCTTTCTTAATGTGAGCGTAGTGTACGTTCCCATCTTTGTGACCGCCAAACCAAAACCCTAAAGAAGCATCCCCCAGTTTGTGTTGATGTCTCGAGTGTTGGTTGCATCTTGAGTGCAAGTGGCGCTGCTAGTGGCGCGTGTGGCATGTGCCGATGGCATGTGCGAAATGCCTTGGTGGTAGGTTGCACGGTTTGCAAGTTTAGCTACCAGCGTGTGCGTTTGGCATGTGCCAATGGCATGCGTGGCCATTAGGGCCGTGACCTTGATAGGGAAACTAGCTAGCGAGCATGTTGGCATGTGCCAATGGCATGCGTGGCCGTTAGGGCCGTGATAGGGAAACTAGCTAGCGAGCATGTTGGCATGTGCCAATGGTATGTGTGGCCGTTAGGGCCGTGATAGGGAAACTAGCTAGCGAGCATGTTGGCATGTGCCAATGGCATGCGTGGCCATTGGGGCCGTGATAGGGAAACTAGCTAGCGAGCATGTTGGCATGTGCCAATGGCATGCGTGGCCATTAGGGCCGTGACCTTGATAGGGAAGCTAGCTAGTGAGCATGTTGGCATGTGCCAATGGCATGCGGGGCCGTTAGGGCCGTGACCTTGATAGGGAAGCTAGCTAGTGAGCATGTTGGCATGTGCCAATGGCATGCGGGGCCGTTAGGGCCGTGGCTTTGGTAGAAAAGTTGCTAGCGAGCATGTTTGGCATGTGCCAATGGCATGCGGGGCCGTTAGGGCCGTGGCTTTGGTAGAAAAAGCCGCTAGCGAGCATGTTTGGCATGTGCCAATGGCATGCGGGGCCGTTAGGGCCGTGGCTTTGGTAGAAAAGCCGCTAGCGAGCATGTTTGGCATGTGCCAATGGCATGCGGGGCCGTTAAGGCCGTGGCTTTGGTAGAAAAGCCGCTAGCGAGCATGTTTGGCATGTGCCAATGGCATGCGGGGCCGTTAGGTCTGTGGCTTTGGTAGAAAAGCCGCTAGCGAGCATGTTTGGCATGTGCCAATGGCATGCGGGGCCGTTAGGGCCGTGGCTTTGGTAGAAAAAGCAGCTAGCGAGCATGTTTGGCATGTGCCAATGGCATGCGGGGCCGTTAGGGCCGTGGCTTTGGTAGAAAAGGCCGCTAGCGAGCATGTTTGGCATGGTTGCCATGGTGCGCAGAGTGCGGCTTGGTTTGGCATGGTTGCCATGGTGCGCGAGTGCGGCTTGGTTTGGCATGGTTGCCATGGTGCGCGATATGCGGCTTGGTTTGGCATGGTTGTCATGGTGCGCAGAGTGCGGCTTGGTTTGGCAAGGTTGCCATGGTGCAGATGATGCGGCTTGGTTTGGAATTGTTGCCATGGTGCGCAAGATGCGGCTTGGTTTGGCATGGTTGCCATGGTGCGCAGAGTGCGGCTTGGTTTGGCATGGTTGCCATTGTGCGCAGTATGCGGCTTGGTTTGGCATGGTTGCCATGATGCGCAGAGTGCGGCTTGGTTTGGCATGGTTGCCATGGCAAAAGATGCGGCTTGGTTTTGGAATTAGGGTTACGTGTTGAAAACCCTAACTGCATTTTGAAAAATACCCTATTAATTATTTACACCGAGTTAAATGCTCTTAGTTAATGTATCACGGGTAACACTAGGTCATGGGGTTTTACGATTTTACCCCTTGTTTAAAAACCACCATCAACAGTATGTTTTGTAGCAATTTTTGTGAGAATTGTTGTCTGTGTGTAAATACTGGTACACCAGCATGTTGTTGCAGTGCTTCGTGTCCGGTTCACTGCTGTTTTTAGACCAATTTTTATGATATTTCTTGTATGTGTGTAAATAATGGTACACAAGCATGTTGTATGCTCATATCTGTACCAGTGTACTGGTTTGTACACCAGCATTTTGTGTATGCTCTGTTTGTTTTTTACTCACTATCTGTAACAATGTACTTGTTTGTACACCAGCATTTTTGTATGAGTATCATGTGCTATGCTTCTCTTATTCTCATTCGTCTATTTTCCTTAGTTACAAACAAACCTTATAGAGCAGGTTTTAATGCAATCAGTGAGTTTGTGAACTAGCACTTTGAAAAGGATGGAGAAGTACGTAAAAAGGATCGTGACAAAGTCTGGTTCACAGAATTTCAGTTAGAGAAGCAAAAATAGAGCCCTTTTTGGCCTGTAGTAGATGCCTTTATTAACAAGAAAGGCGAAAAGGAGGAGGAAAACTCGAAAAGAAAAAAAGGAGAAGAAGAGAGATGATGTTCGGTTCAAGAGTCCAATCAATCTTGAAGATTGTGCAAAAGTTCCGCCATGATCATTCAGAAAGAAATGTCTTTATGTTCAATACTGCCGAGGAGAAAACTTTGTGGAAGTAGAGACTATGCCGAAGATTTGTTCTTAATTTTTGAATTAGAAATGATGGGATCGTAACCTCCGACGAAGGAGAATGTGCCAAAACTAGAGCCGAGCAAACATACGGTCCACTAATAAACCGAATAAATCAAGCGTAAATCTAAGTTGGGAAACTTGATGTGAGAGTGAAATCTTGCGTATAATGAAGCTAAAATCAAAGTTGGATAAGGAGATTGAGAGAAATGCCGAGGACTTGGTAGTGTTGTTTGCGATGTATCCAGTGCATTGTTGTTTTTTTTACCACAGCAAATGGAAGCGGGATTACGAAGAGCAAATTTGCTCCCTACTTTGAATCATTTGAAAGAATGAAGAAAACCAACTTTGAAATTTTCTCACCATTTTCAAGGTGTATATTGTTGTACACATATAGGAAGAAATCACTATCATAAAGAAAGTTATGGAGTTACCTTTTTCATAGCTTCATTAATATCTTTCTCTATTGTATTGCTCGATGTCACTTATTACCCACCTTAGAAATCTAGGGAAACCTTGTTCATTGTTTGGCGTCATGCTATTGTTATGTTCAAAGAAACCAATACCGCATTGACAAAAAGTTAAAGAGTTAGAAATCTTAGGACCCAATCTAATAAAGAAATTTTTAATAAGAAAAGCAAAGCACTAACACAAACCAGTCTATATAGGGGTTGTTAAGGTTTGCCAAATGTCTATACAGCTTATTAAGCTGAGCAAAATGGTTATCATCATTTATTTTCTGTGATGTATTTCAGTTAAAAAGGGATTTCACTTTCAATCTAAATTAAAGTACAATCACAAGTACAACAATTATCATTTGTATCACAGGGTAACTCCAGAGAAGACTAGAACATGAACTACAGAGACAAAAGTGAACAACTTCTACGTCTTTCATTAAAAACCCATCTCTTAAGGAAAATCATCATAAAAATCAAAGACCAAAATTAAAGACCTAAAATCAAAAATCCCAAAAATTAAACAGGACCCAGTTTCATTTTCATCTTAAAAACAACAAAACCTAAGTTGCATGTTAAGATCTAATCATTTCTGAGAGAAAAAAAAAAAAAAACAAAGACCTAAATTCAAAAATCCCCAAAATTAAACAGGACCCAGTTTCATTTTCATCTTAAAAACAACAAAACCTATGTTGCATGTAAACATTTCGAGAGAGAGAAAAAAAAAAATTATACAATCCCTAAAACACAAAAACTGGAACGAGAAAGACATATCCGGTATTGCCAATTTTACCTATCTATTAATTTCACAGACATATATTTAGAGCCAGATTAGTTCCAAATATTATTAGATTGTGACGTTATAACAATAATAATAATAATACAAAGATTAAGTCTAGATTAGTTTACTTCTAGAACACAATCCAAATATTAAAATCCGGAGAAGCTTGTTTAGTAATCTATTATAATAAGTGAATCATCCATAAACCCTAAAATCAAGTAAATATATATATCTTCATACTATGACTAGAAAAAAAAAAAAAAAAAAAAAACTTACCGAGCTAATACCTTTGTTTTTATCTCCTAAACAAATTTTAGATTCTTTTTTTAGAATCAGATTGACAGAGGTTGTAGGAAGTGGTGGTATGAAGAGGAAAAGTAAGAAGAAAATTGGAGACATCGACAGAGAGTGAGTGAGGCAGGAGAAATGGCAGCTAGGGCTTACCTATGTAAATAACCCAAAAGAGGGCGTAGACATTTACAATTTACTCCTTTACTGGTAGGATTTAGCTGTGGGACAAGTGTGTGGGCGTGGGCCGTTGCCAACCTGGCCATCTACGACAATGCAACACTTGGCTATATACTCCACATGCGAACAACACTTGTTTTTCTAGTCTTTCTTGGTGCTTGTTCCACTGTAAAATGAAGCCTATCGCAGGGGCTCCAAGCTTGGGGTTTTCGGCATGTAGACAGGGTGGGCTCACAAAGTTGCAGACTTATTGACCAAAAAAGGAAGAAAAGCAAATACGGCAGACTGTTGGGTAAATTATCTTTCTATGTTTTTAATTCCCTCAATTTGCTTTTGACTTTGTCAAAGCTCGAAATATCTGTAATTCAAACTCTATTGTACTCTATACAGATGATGTCAATCCTGCAGATTCAACCATCAGCAGAACAAATCATTCTGATTCTGTTCCAAATGAGACTGAATCAAAGGATTAACTCTCTGCCTTGGTAATCTATTTTATTCTCAAAAGAAGAAAATCTTGGGGTTTTGAGGGCTCCTATGAACTCAAATATCCTAAATGTGGAGGAGGGGAGACTAATTCATAATAAAAATACAAAAATATCCTTTCATTAGTTTTATTATTACGTTATTATCCTAAAATAACTAACCTAAATCTAATTAAAAACCAAAAATTATTACCTTATTATCCAAAAATAACTAACCTAAATCTAATTAAAAAACAAAAAATATAAGAACCAAAAAACCCACCATTTTGATTGCATAACTAGGTTGGATTTGATCGAATTAGGAATTTTGAAACTAGTTTCAGAACTGCATACGGAAAACCAATATTTCCCAACCATATACTAGCTATACGGTGGAAAAATTAACCCTCAACCGTATATTAAATTTTTTCAGAAAAATATTTTTCCCTACAAAACCTAACCGTAAGTAGTTATGCTCCATACTTTTCTCAACTGTATTTTATCCCGAATCTCTCTACGGTTGGAACTTCCAACCGTATATGCGCTACACCAAATTGAAGGATTAGTGGCTTAGCCCCTGTTGATGAGGACTCCAAAGTTAACTCGGCCACCGGTTGATGAGGGAGTCAGATCAACACGATTTGGAAACTCACTAAATTCATCCATCTCAAACTCTTGTGGTGTCATTTCTGGATACGAATGAGTGACAGTTCGTAAGCATATAACTGTAGTCCGGGAACTAACGAATATGGCGTGTGCCCTATCTGATGCAGCTAAAGGTATCTCCTTATACGGCTGCCACACAATTTGAAAATATAAACTATGTCAATAGAAGAAAAGGACTAGGTACTACAAACACTAGGGAAGCAACAACTTACATTTTCCTCTACCTGCCCCTAGCTGCAACTATCATATCTAGATATGTTTATGAAACTGTAAAATATTTATCGATCTAAGAGAAGAGAAAGTTAATCTTCCCCCAGTACATTAACATTAGGTATACCAGGTGGTGCCGCAGGTTGATCTTCCCTAACTACATTAACATTAAGTATACCAGTCCCACCAGTAACAAGCTCAGCAATCATCAAATCATCATTCGTGTTTGATAGTGGAAGCCCATGCCAAGCTCTATTTTTTTTTCCCTTCATGATTTCAAAATAAATGATGCCCTCTATTTATTAGGCCGACCGAGCGAAGCGAGGGAGGACTCTATATATGGTGACTTTGTGTCAATGTGAAGCGTGACATTTTTTTCAATTACACAAAAAAGATTGAATTTTGGTCCGGACACCTGGAAAAGACTAAGATGTCCCTCTAAATCAAATTTTACCTTTTTTCCTTTAGACATTTTCGTAAATAAATCAAGAGGAAGGGGATTAAGGTATTAGACATTTTTGTAAATAAACCAAAAAGAAAGGGCACAACAGTAAATGCATTTTTTATATATTTAAAAACCTCGTATATTTCAAACTACAAGTCGTATTTTTATAAATTTTATATATTTGGAAAGCCCTTTTGAATTAGCTACGCAATGAGCACAAACAATGCTATCAAATTTTTGTTTTTCAATTTTTTTTATTATTCTCCAAATTTTGTATCTTTTCTCCTTCAAAATTGGGCATAGCTTAAAATTAGGCATATCTTAAAAAAAATTGAAAAAACTACAAGAAAAATAAAATGATTGACTAAGTATAAAAAACAACTAATTTTAAAATGAAAAGCACAACATATGGTGTTGAATCACCACCAAATTATTTGCAAAGTAAAAATATACCATGGCTTACCTGTCTGGAAAATGATACTTTCGCGTCGTGTTTGGAAAAATTATACCTTCGTGCCGTCTCAGGAAAAATAATATTTTCACCCTACGGCAGAACTAAATTGTGAACACAAAATTTAGTTTTACGTCAATTTTTTCGGTCGGCCATCCCACCGTGGTAACGGTTATCTAGTAGTTAAACGTGGATCTACATTTAAATTAAATTAGTAAATGTTTATAAGGAAGTTAAATTAAAATTAAATGTGCATGAAATGTTTCAAATGCATGAATAAAAAAGATACATCTATTAAAATCAAATTAAATAAAGAAGTTAAAGTGCATGAAATGTTTTAAATGCATGGATAAAAATAATAAATGCTTTTATAAGTTTCAATTTTTTTGAAGTTAGTAGCATCATGAAAAGGGTCATTTTACCTGTTGATAAACTTCGAAGATATAAAAAAGATGTTTATGAAGAAAATTAAAAATTTAATTGGGAAGTATGAGAGAAGAGTGAAGGTTGTGTAGCTAGGAATGGATAGTAAAAAAAAAAAATTATCTTGTTTTATTTAAAAAATGTTATATTTTATTATCTATTTTTGTATTATTCATTGGTACAAAATAAAAAATGATTATTATCACCAGATATCTAGGGATAAATTCTTCAGTGAATACGATCAAAACACTGAATACTTCCATGCTTCGGCATCGAATGTAAAAAGGATCAACTCAATTAATTCTCTTAGAGAGATATCCGGGCTATGGTTATCTAATAGGGACCAAATCTATTCTCTTATAGTTAATCATTTAACTCAGATCAGTACCTCTCAAATCAGCAATTACGATTTTGATCTCTTAAATATAATTGATCCTTGCATCTCTGAAGAAGAAAATTACTCCCTCTGTGAAATTTCATCGAAGGAAGAAATTTGGGCTACTATTTCTAATATGAATCAATGGGGGGGTGGTCCAAACGGTTTTCAACCCGGTTCTTTAAAAGCTAACTAAGAGATTTTGGGAAATGATATTGTCTTTGCAATTCAGGATTTCTTTAAAACTGGGATTTCAAACCCATAATTCAATCATTCTTATATTACGCTAATCCTGAATATTACCACTCCTCAAACCCCGGCGGATTTTAGGCCCATAATCTTAAGAAATACTATTTACAAGATAATTTCAAAGGTTTTATCTAGCTAATGAGGCTAAAACCTATCATATAACAAGATCATACCCGCCTTTCTTCGGGTAGACAAATCACGGATAACATTATCATAGCTTTTAGAGCATTTCTAGGTCGAACTCGCAAGCGTTTCTATCTCAAGCTTGTTTGACAAGTTTAGTTGCCAAAACTATAAGTCTTGATTTCTAGTCTACTTATAGCTAAGTCTCGGATTAGGATAGTAGGTGTAGTTGAGCTTTAGACTCCACGACGTTCTTCAAATGAAGACGAAGAACTACTCAAGGGAACTTGTGGAACTTCATCGACAAAAGGTATATATGTGGAGACTTGAACTTATCTATCACTCAAAAGTCCATCTACTATATCTCCTATTTGAGATAAAAGTCGTATTGCTATATAGACTTTAATTATACACATTTGCTATTTCGAGCCGAGTTTATCTCGAAATATGTGTAGGTAAGCTTTCTCTTTAGCCAAGTTCATCTTTACTCGTGACGAAAGTCATGATGATTATTTCAATAACTTGAAAATCGCTTTGATGCTAATAGTTTGTGAATAAAAACTATTTTAACATCCTCTAAGAAAGTTTCAATGATTGAAATGAGAGTTTAGAACAAGTAACCATATTTGGATATAAACATAGTGTGTTCTCACATTTGTGTAAAAGTCCAAAACCGGGAACCTAAAGTACGCATACCCGTACGCGTACTGGCGGTTGTTGGAAATACGGGTAAGTATGCGTACTGTACGCATACTGGCAGAAGTTTCACGTCCGTGAATTTCTGCTGGAGTTTGGAAGTAAAAAATAAACTCAATCCGGTCACTTAAGTATGCGTACACGTTTGCATACTTAAGCAGGTTAATTTCTAAAATCGGTTTGTTCATGAACTAAAATATATATATAATAAGGAATGCAATCTTTGCAAACCGTGGCTATAATGTTCATGAATTGATTCGAGTGAATCAAAATCAATTTTGTTTCGATTGTGTCTTGTATACTTCTATGAGATCTACGCAATTGAACAACTCTCTAACTAGTTTCATTCGAGTCATTTGAACTAGTTATGGTAAAGATTAATAAGGTTAATATGAAAGTGCTCATATAGCTAACCATTGAGCACTAGTTAAAAAATGCATGAAATGTTTCAAATGCATGAATAAAAAGGATACATCCATTAAAATCAAATTAAATAAAGAAGTTAAAGTGCATGAAATGTTTCAAATGCATGGATAAAAATAATAAATGCTTTTATAAGTTTCAATTTTTTTGAAGTTAGTAGCATCATGAAAAGGGTCATTTTACCTGTTGGTAAACTTCGAAGATATAAAAAAGATGTTTATGAAGAAAATTAAAAATTTAATTGGGAAGTATGAGAGAAGAGTGAAGGTTGTGTAGCTAGGAATGGATAGTAAAAAAAATATTATCTTGTTTTATTTAAAAAATGTTATATTTTATTATCTATTTTTGTATTATTCATTGGTACAAAATAAAAAATGATTATTATCACCAGATATCTAGAGATAAATTCTTCAATGAATACGATCAAAACACTGAATACTTCCATGCTTCGGCATCGAATATAAAAAGGATCAACTCAATTAATTCTCTTTGAGAGATATCCGGGCTATGGTTATCTGATAGGGACCAAATCTATTCTCTTCTAGTTAATCATTTAACTCGATCAGCACCTCTCAAATCAAGAATTACGATTTTGATCTCTTAAATATAATTGATCCTTGCATCTCTGAAGAAGAAAATTACTCCTCTCGTGAAATTTCATCGAAGGAAGAAATTTGGGCTACTATTTCTAATATGAACAATCAATGGGGGGGTACTATTTCTAATATAATTGTTTTTCCTTGTATTTAATTGTGCAAGGAAAGAAGCTATCTATAAGTGGATAAAGGCCAAAGACCAGTTGGAACTCGTTCAAATACAAGATGAAGACAATGGCGAAAGAACGAAGTCATTCTGAGTTCGTATGAAGTAGTTATGAGCAAAACAAGAACTCATAAGCAAAGGGCAAAATGGTCATTTTACAGGACAAGTGCTATTGGGACCCCCGATGTACGTTAAGGGCAGTCACTCTGCTAAGGGTCATTCAGGTTTTAAAGGAACTGCTATAGCAATCGGGTCTTTTACAAAGGGGGAGCAGAATTCAAAATTTGATGAAGGCACCCGCCTTCATTACTCGGGGCACTTCGTCTTCACTTTTCTTAAACAGAACACAGGAATGGCAGACGGAACTCGATGATCATGATAATCACGATGGCGATGGATTTGATCAATAGTGATATTCAAATTTGAATACATCACTGGGTTCAGGAGAATGATATGAATATTGGGTAGAGTCTGATTTCAAATCAGAGGGCTCGAGCAGGTTCAGGGAGATGATGATGCTGATGATCGTGATGATCAAGATGATGGTGGATTTTGGAGAAGAGATTTTCGAGCTTCTAAGGGCATCATTGGGTTACTGAAGGTGAGAAAAAGCTTGGGTAAGGGACTGATTCCCATAAATCAGTGGTGCTCGAGTATGGGGAGAAATCAAAAGAAGAACAGGGTGCTGGAGCTGCTCGTGATCGGTATGCATGGCAGTGATGGATTTGATCTGTGGTGTTCTCGAGAGAGTAAACTGATGAGATACGGATGGAGTTTCGTGATGAAGATGGAGAAGCAATGCTGCTTCCATTAATGGAACAGAGTGATGGAGTTTGAGCTACAAAACAGAGAAGTGAAATGAGTTGGTATTGAGTGCTACTCGAACTCAAGCTTGAACAGAGAAGAATGTTGCTGCCATTAATGAATGTTACTGAGCTCGAGGAGGAAGATACGGTGAAGATTGATGGTGTTGCCGCCTAGAATGAGCCTTGGCGGTGATGATAATTGAATCGGTGACGATAAGAGATGGAGAACACGAGCAAGGGCTGCTATTGTGCTAGACAAGAAGTGTTGATGAAGAATTTGAGCTGCTGCTTATCGGCAATAAAGACTGGCGGAGTTGCGTCAATGCCATGAGGACGATGGAACTGAGTATAATGGTTGTTGCCATTGAAGTGAAGCAGACAAGATAGTTACAAGGGAATGGTCGATGGATCCCCGCCATTGGATGATGAAGAAATGATGACATCACCATGGGACTCACGCGTCTTGTGATAGAAGTCCAAAGGCCGTACGAATCGGAGAAGGAGAAGACGTGTGGAGGTATAATACTCATTCTTTTTTATCTGACGCAAGCACGTGGTGGGCTGTATTTTGTGCAAGCTTCGACGCGTTAAAGGAATTACTGATGATTTGGTGCAACATGGATCACTGAAGATGGATAGATCGATGGTGATGATGAAGATATAAGGGTTTCTCAGAGGATCGAACGGATAAGAAATCATATACACGCTACTAGAGTGTACCGCGCTGCACCCAATTATCAGTGGGATAAACTCCACCGACTTTGCATCTTTATCTAGTACGACTATTGTGGATCGACTAGGGTATTTGATGCCTATAAATAGGTACCTAAACCAAAAGAAAAAGATACCTTCTTCTTTTATTATTCCTTTTGTAGCTAGAGACAAAAACAGAGAGAGAAATAAAGTTTTGCTCCCTGACTTTTCTTGTGAGTTTTTATCTTTAATTCTATTTTTATTCTTTCTCTTTTATTTATTTGTAGAATTCTTTTTAGCTATGAGTAGCTAAACTTCTTTTTTATTAGGGATGATTTCAAAGTCCTGAACAATGAAGCTTTAATTTCTTAAACCAAGTTTATTTCAAGTTTTATTTATTTGTTGATTATCTTTATTATTTTTAATGTTTAAGAATATTGAGGGGTTATTTAAAGTGATCAATTAAATTAACCAATCAATAATTCGTCTACTAGTATTGGGGTTGGTGATATGTGTAATTGTCACTCAATTCTTTACACAAGTAGTAAATCGCAAGAGCTAATAGAGGGATTCTGTTAAGCAATTGTGTATAAAGATAACACTAGTAAGCGGGCCGAGCCTATGCGTCTGATGCTAGGATCAACCTGATTCACAGAGTGTAAAGCATTCGTTAATCTACACCTTGAGAGCTTATTCTTGGTGGGTTATTTGGATAGAAACTAGTAGTCGAGCGCTTCCGTATCCAGTGACAACAGGAATCCGGGGGATAACAGAGCTTATTGCTATTCTACGGTTGGTAACAATATAAATTCAACAATAGATAAACTTGTATTCAATTAAGTTTCAGTTCAGTGACATCGAAGGATTCCCTAGTCTTCTTTCTCCTTATAATTTACAACAAATCTTTTATATTTTCTTTTGTCAATTACTTTGATTTAAAATCTAAAAACCCCCTTTCGGTTAATTTTTAAACAACTAAAATCTCCCCGCTCTTCGTGGGAACGAACTCCTTGCCATTATATTACCAGTTAATTGTGTGGAAAGAAGTAATTAATTTGTTGTGTAAACGACGCGCATCACCATCTCTGATGAAAAAGAAGATGCTGATAAAGAGTTGGTAAAACTCCTAAAGCCTATAAAATCTTTGTCTACTAAAATAGTGTTATTAAAGACAGAGACAAATCTTCTTAAACAGAGATCGAGATAAAGACATTCAACTGAATTGTCTGGGTAAAGAGAATATGGATCTCACTGTCAAACTAGAAGTTCTTGGTAAATCTCTTACTTTTGTTAAAGAGACACGTCCTATGACTCTGACTAATGATGTTGTTGTGATTTCTTCTGATGCTGAGGAAACTAAAAGTCCTTGCTCAACTTTTACAGACTGTGATAAAACCGGTTTAGTCACATCTGAAACAGATCAAGATGATGGTAGTTAGCCTAACTACATCAAGTCAGAAGAGGATGAAAAACCAGCTTCTAGATCTACTGATGATCAAACAAAATCTTGTGCAAAGGAAACTTTGAACCAATTCCGTGAGCGTGATCTTAAGTAATACAACTTTTAGTCACTTGACAGGAAACTTATACTTCTTAAACATATGATGGTAAAAATATTGAAGGAAGTTTCTTGTCTTAAAAAATTGAAAGACCATTCCTCAGTAGAGAGACATATTATACCACTACCCGATAAGATCAACTCAAAAGAATCAGAGGAAAGAGTTGATAATCGCTTCTGGAAAAAGGTACCTCCTCACCCATATTGAAACAATTCTCGTTTTGATGAAGTACGACTCCAGAAGGAAGGGAAAGAGAGAATCTCTGCCAAAAGAAACAATCAGGAGTTTCCGATAATTGTTTCGATAATCACACTGATGCGAATCATAAGGAAGTCCTTAGAATGAGAAAATCTTATGAAAGTCTCATTGAAAGAATAAGAGAGATTTATCTATCTCCGAAAATTCTCACGTCAGTACAGTTTCTCCACATGATCATATCTCTAGAGTTAGAAAAGATTATCGTCTTGGGAGAAATTTTTTTGGGCGGAAATTCCCTAAGAGGAACATAAACTATGTTTATGATATTCACTGTAAGCTAGAAAAAGCTTAGTCCGATGCAACCTAGTTGTATCAAAATTGTGCACTCTCATCCTCTTTCTTGCTCTTATGGATGAAAAAGGCACAATAAACCTGGAGCACATTTGTTTGTGTAGTTTTTTATCATAAAAGTTGTGAAATTTTACGGGTAGCTACGAATCCATGGTTGTCTATAAATGTTCATGTTTATCATGATCTTCCAAGAATAGGTTATATTTGGAATTTTCAAATTTTAATTAATGAACCTTCCAACTTGAGAAGTTCATACAAAGGAAATGAAATATATTGTTTAATATTTTCGGTTTTCCCTGATATCTTTCGGTCTGGAAGTTGTCTCTTTTTAAAGGGAAACTATCTCTTGTATGTATTCTGATACCCTGATCAATCCTTTTATATATATATATAAGCAAGCATGCCTTCGATAACTCGCAGTATCTCTAAGGCTAATAAGGAGGAAGCTCAAAAGGTTAAAGATTGTCAAGGAATTAATACAGAGAGAAAGAAGAAAATCATATCAAATATCATGTCTGATTATGATTCTGATAGTTCAATTGGATCACAAGATGAGTCATGTATGTTGGCTTACAACCTACAAGATCCAACCAAAACCAAATGGATTCGTTCTGACAATTGTAAGAATATTTCTACACATGGAAATATCCATCTTGGCCATGTAATAACTTGGTTAATTATGAATATTGATAAATATGTCGGTTACAATTTTGGGATCCTTTCATATTCCCTCTTCCTTGATGGACGGTCGAGATTGAATGTTAATTCTAAATCCTATGAACCTTGGTCCTCCTTCTACCTATAAAAGGAACTCAATAACCATCAGTATGGGTTTATAAATTTTTATTATTTCATTACACAAAAGGTCAAGAAGGAGAAACTAAGAGTTTCTTAAGGTATTTTATTTTACGGGTCTTCTTGCTGGACATCTTGGATTCAACCAAATGGCATCAGGTATCCTTCCTAACACAACTATGTTCATGATGTGATTATCATGTTTGTTCAAAGATCCTTTAAATATAAATATAATTCTTTATAACAATATGATTGACTGTATCCAAGGTTTTGAGGAACTAAGAACCAATCTCATAATCACGGTTCGAAATCAAGATTGGCTCAAAGATAAGATTGAGGAAACAAAAGCTGATATTGCTGATGTGAAGATTCAAGTTGAAAAGCTTGAGAAACAATAAGTGGTTGTTGAAAAGTCTCTAGACATGCTTCAAAAGTTTGAACACTGAAGAAACCTCAGTGAACAACAAGAGCACCACTAGAGATTAATTTATATGTTGTAATACTTAATCCAAGAAAATAGACATCAATTTTTGATTTCCTTCAATGATTGTATTAAGTCTATTATGAATAAAATTATTTAATTTTTCTTATGATGGTTTTTGATTCACATAGCATGTGCTTGAATGCTTTATTATTGCTATGGATGTTTATGGGATGTTTGATTTCGGTTTTATTACCTTGATATTCGATCTCATAATGTTGTGAACCCTTATGGTTTGGGTGACTTTTTGATTTAGAAGGATTAAGTTCTAGCCCATGTTGGTAGGCTTTACCAAAGGATCATGAGGGGTTCTGATAGAAACAATATGTGAAAAAGCCACAATATGTTGAATCGGTTTTGGTTTAGCATAAAAGCATATGTGTTTCGGGGGTTTTCAACTTTTTCTTGCAATAGTTAAAAACCGGTTTTCAACCTTTCTATGGTAAAGGTTGGTTGTTGTTATTCTTTTGTTTTGCATAAGGATGACAACATAATGATATTTCGATATCAATTCTCCCTGGAAGAAGATGCAAACAAATTGAGAAGTAGATGGGAAATTTGAGGTAACAATGTTGTTAGTTAATTGTTTTCCTGTTAAAGAAAAGCCTGATTTTATTTCATATATTTATTGCTTTTGCTTAAAAAAATTTCGGTACAATTGATGTTTTATTCAATGATGTGTGTATGGATGTGTGTGTGATTCAATTGTTTCCGGTTAAGAAAAGCTATTGTTCTCTTGCTTTATTGTGTGGTATCAATTGTTTAGGCTTACAAAATTTTGGTGCAATTGCGGTGCTATAATGTCTATGTTGTTTCAATTGCTTCTGGTTGAGGTGAATAATTATGCAAGTTGATTTATTTGGTTTGTATGAATTGTTTATGGCTTAACGAAAGAAAAGGTTTACGGGATGAGTTGTTTATTCCAATTCGATTCCGGATAAGAGAAACTAAGTTTATCTTAGTTAGGCTTATCAAAGTGGAGGTTTCAGTTATTCAAGTCTAATCGAATGCCTTAACAAGAAATACTAGTTAAATAACCTAGTACTTGTCTTGTTTAAAAGTGAAAGGTCTAAGTTATATGGATAATTAGAACCTGATGAGAAAAATAGAGTTATCTTTATTTTGGTCTTATCGAACGAAGCGGTTACATTTGTACAATCGGTTTAGCAAAGGAACTAAGGTGCTTAGTTGATTTTTGGTTTGCTAAACTAAATTGGGAAAATTGCTTCGGGCAATTATTTCTTGATAACATATCAAAACAAATTACTTTGTAGTTTCGGTTTTGATATTGGTTATCATAAATGGTGTGTGGAACCCTCGTGCTTAACTCTATAGGTTTGCAAGTCTATTTTGAGATTTGTAAGATTCTTTTCGGTTTGTCCTTTATTTTTTCTTTTCTTTGTCATTTTGTGACAAAAAGGGGAGAAATATATGAAGTAAACAAGTAATATTGGCATTAATTTTATATTGATTGGTATCACTAAGGGAAAGGACAATTGTGCTTAAACGTTTATCTAACGAAAGAGGAAAAGCATAGACTAAGGGGGAGTAGCATATCATATTAATTGGTATAACAAAGACGTGCAGATTGATGAAATCTACTCACCTTTAGGGATTGAATGTATACAGGTTATTGTGATGTTGAATTCGGGAATCAAGCGTATGTGTAATGAATTCTTGTAATTTGTTTATCCATACGATTGTAAGAGTTTTGTCAGTAAAATTGACAAAGCGGGAGATTGTTAGAGCATAGCTCGGTTGAACCCACCAAGTGTTCGTATGTCAAGTTTGGTTGTCATATTTTAGTGAATCAAAAACTCATTTTAAGAGTCACTTGATTATGTACTAGAGTCAACTTCGTATATGTTACCTTGAAAGTATTAGGATATGAGACATTACAAGTATTGCAAAGACTTGAAGAAGAAGAAGTAAGAAGCTACAATGACAATATCATCCTTCCACTTGAGGTTAGTGATATTCGACTTGAACTGTTTCATTCCCTAACGTATCTTTCAAGTCGTGCATACTCAAAACAAAACTACGAAGCATGAACACTCTAGATAGACATAGTATTAAGG
This sequence comes from Papaver armeniacum, assembly GCA_023531295.1. Taxonomy (NCBI): domain Eukaryota; kingdom Viridiplantae; phylum Streptophyta; class Magnoliopsida; order Ranunculales; family Papaveraceae; genus Papaver; species Papaver armeniacum. Next base: position 130,102 of record JAJJWW010017871.1, read on the forward strand.
AATACAATACGAGGTTTATTGCTTAACCATTAAACTTTGTAGATAAGACATCGACATAATCGTTTGAATGCTATTGGGATTATGTATGTGTATGAGGTGAGGATTTCATCCTATGAAACAATGCTTATACGCGTGTTTTAAGGAAGTAAGTTCATAAACTTGTTTATGAATCGAAAAGGAAATCGGCAGGCGTTATTGGTATTGTTATTCATTGCATATCTTGTGAACAACCAATATGTGTGATTTAGTATAACCACTCATGACTTGTTTGTGTTCTTGGTAAAACTATTCACAAAGGCCTGACTTATGTATTGGTATGACTTTTATTAGTGAGACCGATCTTAAGTTATCACCGAGATGGTATGATCGAGTTTGTGATTTGTGTATGACCAACTCTGGGTAAAGGGGAACCGATCATATGAAGAGGTGCAACACATCACAAAGGGGAATCGATCCTTGTATGAGGTGCAACAAGTTTTAAGCAGAAAGGGAAACCGATCCTATGGACACGTGCAACACGTTTTTAGGCAAAGGGGAACTGATCCTATGGACATGTGGAACACATATAAGTTAGATACCATATATATGTGGGGAACCGATCCTAGTACCTAGTCAACCGAATTTTGGAAAGCTAGTGTGACTATGCACAATACTCACATGGAGGTAGAACCGAAACTTGTTTTGGTAGAACCGTTAAACCCATGATTTGTGATTGAGTGTTTCTTGATCAATCGCATAGTTCTTGAAAGTCATATGAACCAATTCTAAACTTGTTTGGAAGTGTGGCAAATCGGTTTCAAGGTTGTAAGTATGAAAGAGGACTTACAAAGTAAGGAAGTGGCATACTTTGAACACGTGCAGTAATGTTTATCTTTATTGTTCAAAGTTATTCCTTAATAGCTACGGAAGGAAATCCCGGAGATCGAAACGTAAATAAGTTAAGAATCTTTTATTTAAGGTTTTTAATTTTATTTTAGGAAAACGAGAATTAGTAATGTGCATTTACTAGTTGAGATTTTCCAAAGAGGTCTATTTTTTGGACAGAGCATTTCCAGAATTATGGAAACCGAATTTGGAATATATTGAATATCTTTGAGAATATTTTCGTTTTGGAAATTCCTTGGTGTCCAAACTTCCTTGTCTATAAATACTTGAAGTTTGCATTTTTAGCAAACTAATCCTTCATAACAAAGAAACTTCCCTATTGTGTTGCACTTTGGTGAAGCGCCTATTCGGAGAGGAGAGTAACCTAATTAGGCAAAATCTCTTACGGCCGCTCAGTTTAAAGTATTCTTTGGGATTGAGAAGCTCTATTAGTACTGTTGGTGGGAAACTAGATAATTGCGGTTTATCTTGTGTTTTCGATTGATTTGATTGACTAACAAAGGGTTGAAATTTGATTGCACCTAGTTTGTTTATGCTTGAGAATCTTCTCTTCTGATATAAGATTCACTCAAACTAGATCAAAGTTTCGACATGGATATTTAGACTGTTGTTAGTTCTAAAGACGATCTTGTGATGATCCATTGTTAACAGACTCCGTTTTGTGCATGATTGATCACAAGAGATTCAAGTTGTTGTGTGCAGGTGTTTATTGAAGATCTAAGAAGATTTGAAGACAAAAAAGATATTGAAGATTTCTGATTTGGGGTTCATAATCTTTGGTGTGCACAATACTTGTTTCGGTATATAAGAGAATCCAACTATAATCGGTTTATCCTTGTGATAGATTGGATTGATTAGTTGTGTAGATCGGCATCAATACAATTCTTTGTTATTAAAAGTATTGATTGCAAAATCTTAACAATTACCTTTGGTAGTTGAAAATAAGATAGATCTAAGAACCTGACGAATGAGTTTATTGAGATAAACAGATGAGCCTTTGTCTCACACCACTTGGTTGAAGAGAGTTGATACCAAACAGCATTTGTTGTTCCTTTCTCAGTTTGGAATACTTAAACTAAAGGAATTGTTCCAAGTACGTGACTTATTCATAAGTTGGAGGCGTGGGAATACTGACGGAACTAGGTGAACTATAGGTTTAGTTGCTTGGTCTCAACTATACTGAAGTTGGTTTAATTTTGTGTAGCGGCTTAATCTCGAGAGTATTCAATTTCTGGAAAAGGTCCCGGGTTTTTCGCATTTGCGGTTTTCCTCGTTAACAAAATCTTGATGTGTCATTTACTTTTATTTTCCGCATTATAATTGTTTTATTATAATTAAAGTAAATTACACAAACGTTAATTCCTATTTACTTGATAAGCAATCCTATTGTGTTTGGTTAAGTCCGAACCTTTTTATCAAGTAAACATACTTCGTTGTTGTATTGTCTCGATCTCGTATCCATAGACGATCACATGAAATGTGAACCGATTAGTTGCATTGTCTCGACTCAGTCCATAGACAATCACTTTCGGAGAAAGGACTTATGGGTAGGAAAAGTTTTAGCTTGAGGTATATTTTGGTACCCTCGCCTTTTCACGGTGAATATTCAAGGGAACTTAGATTACAAACCTTGATTTGAAATTTATATAAAGGAGAACTCTAGCAACTGCGAAACCTAATCCCCATACCTCCTCTGTGATACTAGTTGTATAAGCTAGAGTCGATTCTCCTTTAACCTTAGGTTTTTCACGAAACCATGTATAGGTTAATAACTTAAAGACTTCATTATGATTATGAAGCCAGAGCCAACTATTTTCT
>JAJJWW010017872.1:0-47299 GCA_023531295.1 Papaver armeniacum
GGCGACTACATCCTCTAGAACGATGGTTGCTTCTCCCCACGCTGTAAAAAGAGTATGAACAAGAGGAGCGCAACGACAAAAAAGTCGTGTTATGTCGCGTATACACCTTTTCACTTCCCGTTTAAGAGACGAGTTTATACCTTCGTCAATACCTGCTCTACGAAGAGCATCCGCGTGACTAGGATTGAAGCGTATGTGGGATGCCCAATGTGGCCACACTGGATGAGTTTTTGACTTGGACTGAATATCGATAACGGGAAGATCATAGTCTCTGCGATGAATAGCCATTCACGGCACCGTTTTAAACGCAAAAACATCCATAGTCTACGACTCGGGTCGTATGAGCCATCCAGGCGAAGAAGGATAAGGTAATAAAGGAGGATTTAGAAGGCGGGGAACTAAGATATCGTGAACAGGAAAAATGCGCTTACCTCCGCGGAGCTCCTTTTGCCTCAGCGCGCGTTTCAGAGCGGACCCGCTTGTAAACTCCGCGATCGCATATGATTTACCATCTGCTGGAGGAGATAGAAGGATTTCATCCTGCTCCGATTACTCGGTATCCTCGGAACCTTCGTTCATGGTCCCTTCAGATTCACTAGATTCTTCAGACGAACTACTGGCGGAACTGCTAGACACATGGCGAGTACACGGATATGTTCGAGAGGAGGGAAGAAGAAGAAAGATGAAGGGTAAACAAACTAACACCCCTATATATATATAGAACCTCAGGGAATGAACGTGGCAGTTATGCAGGGGGAATGGTAACCGGCAGAAACCGAAATTCGCACGATGGAAGGTCAAGCATCGCCCATGATCATAGAATCAATAAAGAGGAAGGGATCCTCATCTCAACTCCTTACAAAGGGGAGCGCTCGAAAAGATTTTTATGACTACTGGGTCATTTAACAATTGACCCAACTGTTAGGGGACTAATGTTGATACATGAAAAATGAAACCCCTTAACGGGACAGGGGTGCCCCTAAAGGGAGATACAAGCCTAATGCGAGATATGGGGACTTGGGGACTAGGCCCAAGTCCAATGAAGAAATACCCATGAGGAAAAAGGGTCAAAGGAGGGATTAACAAACAAGAAGGAGGTTATATTAAGGAATGGCATTAAAGGTAATTAAGGAGGTTTAGGACATGTGTCATGATGACATAAAATAAGGGACTTTTGGGAAAGTCTATATAAGGAAGAACAAGGTACAATGGAAAGGCAACTCTCTCTCTTACCATTCCTAGAAAAGTGAAGTCATTTGGTGTAGCTAGGACGGGTAGGACCAGAACTAAATTCACCCCTCAACAACTTGCAACAGTGGACACCCTTTATAGGAAAGGCAAACTTATCGTGAATGGTTGTTTGCTTTGTTGTAAAGATAACGAAACTGTGGAGCACCTTCTGTTCAATTGCAGCTTCTCATTTCAAATTTTGAAACATTTCAAGAACGTCGTTCGCTTCATCGGTCCTTTGCCTAATTGTATAGATTTTTATTATCAAGGGATGGAGATCACATTTTCTTAATCTAATTGGGAAGTTGTTTTGGCCTCTTATTCTCGCCTCCATTTGTTGGTCCTTTTGGAACTGTAGGAATAAAATTATTTTTGACGATGGAAATACAGATATTCAAGGGGTTATTGAGCAAGTTAAAATCCAAGCCTACCTTTGGAAGATAAATGCAGATGAATTAAAGGGTTTCAGTCTAGACATTGTAATGGGGAGTTGGGATAGCTTCTTCGTAATTTAGTTTATTTTCTTTTTAGTTTTTTTGGGTTTCCTCTTTTGATTCTTGTCAATCAGCTGGGTCTGTAAGCTCTTTGAGATCTTTCTTGATTACCTCTGGTAACCTATTTATAACATCTTCCAAGTTTGCCGATAATAGATAAATCAAAATAAATAAAAAATAAATAAACATTCAAGAGACGCCAAATGGGGCTCCCGATCCTCTCTGCCAAGAATTCTTGTTCCCCTATGCCAGCCACTAATAAACCGCCACGTGTTTTTCCTTTCGTTTTGACTATCTCACGTCGTTAGATTTGATAGTACTGATAGTAGTATTTCTAATGAAAGTAGCCAGGCTAGTGCTAATGTAAATATCGCCTGTCTTATGTCTCTAAATCATATGGAGATTCATGACTATTTTTATTTCGGAAAATGTCACTGAAATAATGTCCTCTGATAATTATAACTGGGAGCATGTTCCCGTTATGACATGTGACAACATCATCTTTTAGGTGACTAGTTTGCTTTCTGTATCTTTATGTTTTGTTTTCGCTTTAAAAATATATCCCTCGTTATCCGTAACAAAAAAAGAAAAATTAGGAATATATCCCGTTTTCACTAATTTGTTTGGGAATCTATCCCATAATAGAAAATATTAAGAAATCTATCCCAACAATTAAGTTTTGCTGGTTAATCAGTCAAGATATCACACATGTGGTCCTGCACATGTGACGAGAGGTCTGTTATTCCCCTGTTGAAGAAGATTTCATCCTCTGGCACCACTTCGACTGGATCGTTACTTAGACTTCAGCATTTATCGTTTTTCAGAGATAAACCAGCGCATGCCCTAAACAAATATAAATCCATCAATACCTTAAACGCAACAACAATAACACCCAAAATGAAAATTCTCAGAAAATTCAAGTGAAGATCTTATAGGAAACAGTAACTTTATTTACCACAATCAATAATAACAAAGAATTTCCAATCGTTTATAGCTTCGTTACCTGATGAAACATTAATCATTCATATCGGTTTCAGATAAATTAAAAAAACTATAAATTGATAATTTTGGCCTTCTTTACTCTCTTCACCGTCAATTATCATTAATAGATTCTTTTCAGTTTGGTTTTTAATCTTAGAATGCTTCTTATTTTAAAGGAAGATATTGTTGAAGAAAGGCTTGAATATCTAGTGATTATCACAAAAATCGGAGTAGATGGGTTTTGTAAAATATTGATTATGATGGTGATAACGATGTCAAATTGCAGAAGAAGATCGAAAACTGAATGGTATTTGTTACCCAGTGAAAGGTTTGGAGAAGAGGTGTACACAACAGCTTTGTTTGGATTTAGGTTATAGTTGTAATTTTATGAGGGTAGGATATCTCGTTTTGACCGGTCAATATCCAATATTGACTACTTAACGTTTTTCTTGGACGGCTAGGACAGATTCACTAATATTTTCTGTCACGGAATAGATCCCAAAACAATTAGTGAAAACGGGATATATTCTCAATTCTCCCAAATAGAAAGGAAAAAAAAAAACTGCTACTCTACTCCAATATCATGTTACTGGAGATTCATGGCTTACCAATCTTGTAAGATTGACTGTTTCTTGGTCAGGTTATTAGCCTTTTCCTGCTCTTGGTTAACTGTTTCTTTTAAAAACTTACTGGTTCGATTTTTACACAAATTTCTCTTGCTTTTAAATTCGATAGTCAAGTTCCTGTTTTGGACTATTGAAGAATGAGACACCGGCCTTCCCTTTGGATAGCCAAAATAAGTTTTTTGATACTGCGTATCAAATGCTCCTTTCAATTCAAGTATTTGTTTACTTTCTAGTTGAAACAGTGTCGTTCGTTATGAAATATCTAAAACCTAGAAAGTTGTTTTCTTGTCTTTTCCTTGACAACTAAGTATGTACGTCTAAAACCCATCCCTTCTCGAGCATGGCTTTCCCTAAATCTATAGGAGGCTTTACCTCTACTACATAGGTTTTTTCTGTCTCTCTCTTTACGTGGATTTTTTCATCCCATCTTTTGGATTTCATGTGTCTGCTATTTAATGCCCTGGAAAATCTCTATTGTCGCTATCCCAGTTCCTTTTGCAAACTTTCATTGCAGTGGATCTTTTTATCCTTCTTTTTCACTCTTCTCCGCAAGAGCTTGTTATTTCTTTTGTACTGCTGTTGATGGTGGTTTTTAGCTTAGGGTTGAAATCGTAAAACCTTATATCTGATGTGACGTCACTCTGTAAGAAAACGGTGCCGTGAGTACTAACCTCTCCACCGGCATATTTATTGAGCCGTTCAATATACTTACATGAAATTTATCTAGACTAGAGAATGTAGCAACCATCCCAGATGTTGTGTAAATTTCGGTGCCTCGCCTATATTCACTTATTATAAGTTCCTTTGAATGCATTCTATGCTATGTTCTCCGGTTGAACCCTTAATGTTGATATGGCAAGACGACTTGTGTTCGCTCGCAGCAGAGTAGCACGAATTTCCAAATATCAAGGATAAGGTCTTTGCATAAGGTATTCAATCAGAAAAGCATGCTACTCTCTGGCAGTGAACTTAAAAGAACTCTGTGTCAACACATAGAGTTCAATCAATTGCCCTGACTAACTCGCAGAAGTTAGGTTTTTGTGCCTCGCGCAGTATATCAGACCTTGCTTGTCGAAATTAAGCCTAGGCGAACTAGGTAATCAATCCGCCATGGATTAGCAGGTGCAAAAACTTGCCCAGAATCAGAAAACAGGAGCCGCAGCAGCAAAGGGAAGCGTGTCCATGCCTTAGGCCAACTGGCACCTCCTGCCATTGGCCACACCCCTTCCTAAACCAACCATATTTCTCTCGACCAATCGTGTCGCCTCAAATTAGCCACGTGCACATAAGTTGTGGCTGTCCCATACTCGCCGGCCCCACTTCCCATTGACCAATCAGGTCGCTCTAAAGCCGCCACACTCTCACCAGAAGTGTAGCCACGCCCATGCTTGGCCGTCCCCTTTCCTCGGCCAATCAAGTCGCTCCAAACTTGCCACCATGCATTAAAGGCCAAACGCACCCTGCCGCGCCACCATACTAACTGGCAAGCCAAACGCGCCTTACCACAACAACATATTGATCGGCATGCCAACATGCCACTCTGCCGCGATAGCGTGCCACTTTAGCCTTGGCCACGTCGCCAAGCCCTAATTCTTACCACGACGCCAAAACCTAGCATTGGTCACGCCGCCAAGACCTAATTCTTACCACGGCGCCAAAACCTAGCCTTGGCCACGCCGCCAAGACCTAATTCTTACCACGGCGCCAAAACCTAGCCTTGGCCACGCCGCCAAGCCTTAATTCTTACCACGACGCCAAATCCTAGCCTTGGCCACGCCGCCAAGCCCTAATTCTTACCACGGCGCCAAATCCTAGCCTTGGCCACGCCACCAATCCCTAGTTATTACTACGACGCCAAATCCTAGCCTTGGCCACACCGCCAAGCCCTAATTTTGGCCACGGAGCCAAACCTTAGCTTAGGACATGCTACAATGCCACAGGCGTGGCCATGCCACAATGCCACTGGCATGCCGCCATGCCGCGGGTACGCCATTAGCATGCCGTTATGCCATGGCTCCACCAGGCGCTACTAATGCCAATGGCGCCACTTCGCTATAGAACAAGATGTGGCCATAATCAATGGCCACTCTTCCTCATGAGATGCAATCTCAGCCATCCAAGTTCGCCACTGAACTGACGGACTTACGACAAGTCCCAGGCAACCAGATACGCCACGGCTACGCCACGCGCCACTATGCTAATGGCGCCACTTTATTACACAACAAACATGTGGCCATAATCAACATCTACCCTTCCTCACGAGATATAATCTCAGCTATTCAAGTTCGCCACCACACTGACGGACTTGTGGCAAAATTTAGGCGGCCGACCAAGGAAAGCCTAATAGCATCACATGCTATTTTCCTATGGCAAAGTATCTTGACTTTGACTTGCCACACATAGCAACCTGCTACACGTTTTCCACGAAAATACTTGAGACATCAAACATGTCACAAACTAGGGGGATACTCATTAGGGTATTGGTCTGGCAGTTTACAGCGTGCGGCGTGCAATGCGCCCGTTACAAGAAAGTGTCATGAAGTAGGACAATTAGTGGTGGTGAAAAGTGACGGTGTAAACAATTCATTTCCTTTATCATGGAAGCGTAATGACTGACGGTTACACGAATTCACTTCCCTCATCATGGAAGCATAACGTCTGACGGTTACACGTTACTCTATTCTTCCACCACTCAATCGTTTCCACTTCCTGTGAGACCAAGGTACGTTTCAATATGACTTGTATAAATAGGCTTCACCTATTTTCACCAAACAATAAGTTTTGGTCGGTAACAATACAGTATCTAGAAATCACCTGGTAGCTTTCCATTCTGCTAACCAGTTCTACTTCCGATACAAGTCATAAAACAAACCACACCTTCAGAATCAACTATTCTGGTCTCAACACTCTCTTCGCTTCCCTCCCTAAGACCAACCCTTCTCCTTCACTTTTTGACCGAAGCAAGCCTGGAAAGGCCATTTCTTGGTTTAGGCCAGGATTGTACAGATTGATCTCTCGAATCAAAAGTACTCCCGTGCAGTGCATTGTTTAGGGTTTAGATTCGTTTCTCATCCACACACCCGAAATTACCAAAATCAGCAGAAACGGTTTTCACCCACAAACAATTGGCGACCACGGTGGGAGATTAATCTCTCGGTTGCAAATTCAACTCTCAATTCCATCATCCTACCAGTAAATACAATGCTTCGAAGCGCATCATCCAAGAAAAGATGAATTCAGGAGAATTACGTCTGGGGACTAGAGACTCTCCGCCTTACCACGGATCGACATGAAGATGTTTCTCGGACAATAAAGAATGACTGGGGACTTTTCGCGGCAAGGAGGGCATCACATAAAGACTCGGATTTACTCCCTGAAGATTCAGTTTTGGTGAAAAGCTCTAAAGCGAGTAAGTTTCGCCAAACAATGTTTAAACGATCTATTGTTTGGGTTTTCACATCTACAATGGAAGCCAATAACCCAATCATCCCAAGATTTCATATCTTTCCCTTTTTCACATAGCATTCACAGTTCTGCAATTTTCCCGAATGATTTTGCTACTTACATTCGCAAGTCAGATTTTGAGATATTGATTGATCAAAAGGCAATTATTCCAAAATAATCCAAAAACTCTTGTAAGAAGCAATCATCTATCAATCCAAAAACCAGAAAACCAAACCATAAACTAAACGTTTCTTTTGCCTTTAAAAAAAAAAAACCTAAGAAAGAAGTTCAGAAAATAAAGGCATTCAAGGAAAATTTCCTAACAACGGCTCGTTGTTCTTGAAGAAAATGTCCTTCATGCTTTGAAGTGCCGCCTGTTTCAGCTTCAACTCCTGGGAACTTCTCGGCTTCTGCCTCCTATTGATTAACCAAAACTGCGGAAATGCCATTAACCGCTTCAGCCTGCATCCTTTGGATCTCGGAAAATCCCTCACAGAACCAGGAGGCGTTAAACTCAAATTTTACACACATATCCCGATGGAATTCCTAACTCTTGACAACGTCTCCAGAAACAGTGTGTCCAGTCACACCACACATGTCATGAATTGAAGATAAGGTTTACTCCACGCGCGTAACCAATGCAAAGCGACTATCAACCTTCCTGGTCGTGGCAATGTGCCCATACCTCTTCCATATCTTGGTATATAGCTCCGCATACTTCACGGGCACACTGAATTCTCCAATCAACACGTGACCTTCAAAAGGATCCTTGAATGGAGGATCGAAGACGACACCTGCGGCTGGATGTGCGACTAGCAAAGACTCTTTGGGAACAATCACACCCGTCGTCACGACAACATTTTCCTCCATGGGAGATACAACAACATCTTCATGATGATCAACCTCCATCTCAAGATCACCACCGGCACGGTTTCCATGATTCGGAGACACTGTTACACCTTCATTGCCGTGGATCTCCATCTCAGAGTTATTTTCAGAAACAACCTCTTCCTGCAAATATCACCAATTAATTAGTTATTCAGTATAAATAAATAATCCAAGAGAAAATTATGGAAAACTTACCGACTCATCTGTGGGCCCACTGGGACTGGAAGAAGACTCACCGCTACGCTCTGAATTACTTTTCCCATCATCGCCGGATCCTGAACTTTCTTCTTCTTTATTTTCCTCTTCGCTGTTAAAGGGCTCAGTATCGCCAGATTTTTCTTCAGGAGGCCCCTTTTTCTGGCCATGTGCGAGCCTGGTGAAGGCGTTTACCTTGTTAAGACCCTGGGTCAAAAAGGGAAGAAATCTTCAGTGGCGACAATTCAAAATATTTATGCAATCAACCAAAGCAGTAAGAAAACTATACGTACTTGCATGTTGGAAGAACTGAAAGTCACAAGAGCCGTCGAATCCGTTTGGAAGCCACCTGCATGATTTTTCAACCTTTGCTCTTTTTTTTTCGGGGACTGTCCACATCCGAGCTAGAGGATTTTCGCTTGCCCGGAGGAAGTTGTTTTAACAATTTATGCTTTACCAGAACCGCAGAAGAAGGTTTTCCACGTGGCTTTGTCACAAAATCCTGCACGAACTGATGAATGGCGAGGAACTCATCTTGCCAGAAGATGTTATATTTGGGAGTTGTCACAGGTTTTCGTTCTGAGAGCAAAAAGGGAAGACTTTTATACGGTGCAAAGACGTTGTAATCAAGAATATCGGGTAACGATTCATCTGGAGCTGTCAGCGGGCGACAGAATGGGACTCCCTAATCAAATCCCATATGTCGAGCAGCCCTGTCAATGTTATAAGGGACTACTCCACAAGATCCTCTGAAAAGAAATGGCACGCACCCCAGGTATGCAGCTTCGCAAGAACACAGTTTCTCCAATGCTCATATTCCCGTAAGCAGAACGCAATATCACCTTCGGTACGGAAGCAAAAGTGTTTGGTTAAACTATGGAGGCGTGTACTGGAGCCCAAGGATGAAAGTTAACCGCATTTGCGTTGTCAAGAAAATCAATAAGCTTTGAACCAGGTCTTGGATGCCTCTCCAAACAACAAAGTATCCTAGAACCGCCATATGCATCAGGAAATGAGGTTCTCGGGTTAGGAGCGTAATTCTTGAAATGCTCCCACAACCATGCTTGAAGAAAGGCGACGTGGATATACGAGTCTACTTTCATATACCCATTAAAGACGTACATGTCTGCTACTAAGTGATCCAGATGAGTGTACAAAGAGCCAAGAAACAGACTGCCGATGGGAAGAGCAACGCCTTTCGCTAGTTTGATAGCAAATTTGATGAGTTTCTGTCTTATCTCCTTCTTGCCAGAGCCATCATCAAAAATATCTCTAGATAACCACAGAATTAAAAATGCAGCAACATGGAGTGTATCATCCAGCACTTGATCCGACTCCGGCTCATCAGGGAACCACTCAGACACCCACCAGCTATAGAAGCACTTTTCCTCATAATTCTTTTGAACATATCTCGCTGCTTTTGTGACCAAAGTGGCGTGTATTTCTTCTTCTTCCTTAGACAAGACAACATCAAGTTTCCCAATTATTGGAAGATTCAACAGAACGGCTACGCTTTTGTTGATGGTGGATTTCATTTAAGGTTTGTTTATGGGTGAAACTGCAGAATTTGGTAATTTGGGGTGTGGATGAGAAATGAATTTAAACCTTAAACAAATGCACTGCGCAGTGAGTGCTTGTAGATTCGAGAGATCAATCTGTGCAAGTCCGGCCTAAACCAAGAAATGGCCGTTCCAAACTTGTTTCGGTCACAAAGTGAAGGAGATGGGGTTGATCTTAGGGAGGGAAGCGAAGAAGGTGTTGAGATTGTGAAGGTGTTGGCTTGCTTATGACTTGTAACAGAAAGGTGAGCAGGCTTGTGATTGATGCAAGCAAGCTCTGGGTGTTTGAATACGTTTTGTATTAACACTTGGTTTTCTGTCTCGTCTGGACTTGTGTTGTTGTTTGAAATAGGGCGGAGAACCTATTTATACAAGTCATTGAGCCTTATTCACGTCTCTCGTGGGAAGTGGAGGAAGTGGAGTGATGGAGTAGTGGAGTTGTGCGTCGGTGCCACACGACCAGTCTTGCCCACTTCTCCTGTTAATCTCTAACCGTCCATGACTTCCTGACACGTTCTTGTGATGGCGCGTTGCACGCTGCACGCTGTAAACCGCCAGACCAATACCCCAGTATGTATCCCCCAGTTTGTGACATGATTGATGTCTGGAATGTGTGGATCGTGGATCCACGAAAGAAAGATAGCATGTAATGCTGAATTGAATAACTGCGTTATTCAGGAAGTCGATACTTGTGAAGTATCGTGTGTATTTTATGCAGGTACTGCATCATGGTGTGGTAAAGTGATGGGTAATGACGCCTCACTGACCAATTAACTCGACCAGGGTTGTATAACCAGGTGGTGAAGTTGGACGGATGAGATGATCTTTGAGACACTCATCTCGCGACCGTTAATGAAATTAGGGTTTTGAAGAGGCGCGCAAGCATCACTCTTGACTTGGTCGAAACCAAGCATGGGAAGGATTTTTGAGAGGACCGACCGGGCATGCATGTAGATAGCATGCCGGTGTACACGTCCATGTCTCAATATCCCATGAAGGTGCGATCTAGGCCACTCAATTTGACCGGCAAAGAGGAGTGGTTGAGATCGATTTTGCAATAGGAATTTGATGCCGCAAAAGGCCGCGCACCATGCTCTTTTCCGCGCGCGTTCCAAGACGACCTAACTTGGTCGGTCTTGGCCGATTGGTTTGACGTGAAGATGGTAGGCTGGTGTTCACGCCTATACCTGAATATCCCATTAAAACGTGATCCGAGCCACCCAAATCGTCCGGCGAAGTTGAGCGGTCGAGATCAGTTTGTGGTTTGGGAGGCGTGGCCACGCTGGTTTGGGCGCACGTTTTGGATTAACCAGGCATGATATGCCTTGGCCGAATATATGAGAAGGTAGATGGGCCCACGGTGGTCATGCTGGTATGACCGGACCTGCTTAATCTAATCTGTGACCCTCCATTCGTCTTGGGAGAAGATGGACGCGCGTGATGGCTTGAAACCCTAATTTTGGCTTCCATAGCCGTGTGACCATGCTTCCTTTGGTCGTACGAATTGGGACGACCAACCATGGTTGGTTTTGACCGATTGGTCAAGTGTGTAGGCGGGCCCACGGTGATCGTGTTGACATGCTCTGGGCCCTTTGAATCTACATCTACACCCTCCATCTATTCTGCGAAGATGGATGGTTGAGATTGCTTTGAAACACATGTAATATGCCGCAAACCCTAATTTAGGGTTTTCCGTCTATAATGCTTGGTATGAACGGTTTCTTGGCAAGCTAGGCCAATGACCGACCATGCGGGGTCGGCCGTGGGTATTCCATACCGCTTGGGGGTGATGAAATTGATCTGGGGTCATCCAATCATGCTTATGGAGTTGGATGACTGCGATCAGATCATATCCGGACTAATACGGTCAGTCCGAATGCTCAATCGGGCTAGTATAACACACCGAGAGGGGCTTAATCGGGCTAGTATAACACACCGAGAGTCAGCCTGTACGGGTATTTCGTACATGGTTTCATTATAGTGCTTGGAGGTTCGTGTTACTCTTACAGAGTAACACTCGTCGTCATGCCACACCGATAATGAGTACTGGAAATACAAGGCTGATATGAAATTCATAGGAAGGGATTGTTGCCACATGCTCCAACTGGAGGAATTTCATGTATTCACGAGAATGGGATTGTTGCCACATGCTCCATTCTTGGTGAATTAAGTGAGGGAGTATCCAACACTTATAAATGGCTTTATCTTTTACAAGATGTCAGCGCATAATTTTTTCTGGTTTTTTACAAATTTAACCTTGAACGAAAATCCACCATCAACATTAAGTTCCTTGCCTAGCACATAATGGTTACACTATTGTGTGGTAGGCATGAGATGGTGACATACATATGTGAGAAAGACAGGATAAAAGGAGTTTACCCGGAAGAGTGTTGGCCGACCGCTAGTTTCCCACGCCGTCACGCTTGTATGGAATCCCTTGGTGGGGCCGGTTTCTTTCTTTGGGTATTTGAATCAAAAGAGGAAACCAAATAAGGGAGGAATCCTTCTTCTATTGGGATTCTTCTAATTTTTTGTCTTTAAAAGAGATAAAACCCTTTTCTTTTTTCCTCACGAAATTTTCTTTTTCATCATCAAGCAGCTCCCGTCCGTAACCTTGCTGCCGCCGCCGACCGCCGTTGCTGCTGCTGTTGCCGTTGCCGGAACTGCTACTGTGCGCCGCCGTCCGAGGTAGGTTTTTTTTTAAAGGTAAAACCCTAGTTTGTTAGGTAAACACCTTTTGTAAGACATGTATATGCTTAGCTTTTTCCACCATTTGGCTTGAATCCCGTAGACACGATTCCCATGAATAAAGAAAATCATGTTATGATGCATGCGGATGAATGAATGCGGGCCCGCCGTGTATGCCGGAACGTGGGTCTTACTCACATATGCTTGACTGAAATTTACACCGAACTTGAAACTTGTACCGGACTTGAAACCAATACCAGACTGAAACTTGTACCGGACTTGAAACCAATACCAGACTGAAACTTGTACCGGACTTGAAACCAATACCAGACTGAAACTTATGCGATACTGGTGTTTGGACCCAATCCCAGCTTTTGTGTATTTTCAACGTGGGTTGTGTCTTGTCATGCGTGACTACAAACCTCATGCGTTTTTCATACAATTTCTAACTCCTGTCTTTTATTTCATTATGGAATGAAGAAAAGAATTCCTGTCGAGATGTCTTCTGGAGATAATGCTGGTACCAAGTCAGGAAGTGTTGGCAGCTTCAAGGATATGCCGCACATTGATGATGAGTTATTCACCTCGCCTTTTCCAAACATTAGGAAACATCCTTCTCATAAGATAGTCTTGCTTTCCGATTCAGAAAATATGGCAGCTGATCCATTCTCTTCTTCAGCACTTGTGATGAGATTTTGTCTCCGGAGAAACGAATATCCGCCTTCTCCTATTGACTTCAGGACTTGCCATGCTCCACTGGGTTCTTACGAAGGATGGATGAGACGCATGTTGAGTAATAAGGGCATTAAGGACAATTTGACCAAAGCGCAGATCCTCAATGCGGTCATGGCATCTGCTACTCTCGAAATTAGGAAAGACATCGCGGGTTTGATTACCTTCATTTCTCGGTGGCGTATTTCTACTCACACAGCCATATCTAGATGGGGAGAGATGACTATTACTTTGGAGAGTGTGGCTGCATTAATGAACCTTCCTGTTGCTGGAAGTCTCTCTTACGAGCTCTCTGATACGGAACAAAGAACTATGGTGCTATACTTCAAAAAGTGGCAGAATTCGACAGTCTGGACAAGGAAGAGAAAAAAGATGCGAGATGCTTTTACACCTGGTGGGTGTCGGAGTGGTCTCCTGCAGACCCAGAGCCGGATCAAGAGTTGGAAAACGAGCTCAGTGTGATTGCGTTCCTATCTTTATGGCTATCCAGGGATATATTCGATGATGGTTCTGGAAAGAAGACCATTAGAAGTGACCTTGTTAAGATTGCTATAAGGCTGGCGAAGGGTGAAGTTCTTCCTTTAGGCGCATTGTTCCTTGGATCACTGTATTCTCATCTGGACGCTTTAGCAATGGACATGCATGTTTCTAACGGGTACAAGAAGGTGGAGTCGCACGTTCACTTCGCTTTTATTCAGGCATTCTTATGGGAACACTTCAAAAGTTACGCTCCTACTCCTGCAAATTCACTCAAAGAACTTGTATGGTGGCTCGAGAATACTCCGCTGGAATAAGAGGCGTCCCAGAGCCGGCGCGAGACTTGTGGGCATATTTGACAATGTGTCTTCTGTAGATTTCCGTCCATGGGGGCCAATCCACCCTTCCATTGTTCAGCCAAAGACTTTTGCTATCGCTTCTGACGGTCCTGATGCTGTGTTGTGTACCGATGTCGAAACTATGAAATCTGGAGAACTTATTTACCTGCGCAGCTGCATTCCAGGATATGTCCCGTCTCTATTTAACGGAGAATTTTCTGTGACTCCGTACAATATTGACAGGGCTGCTCGCCAAATGGGATTTGATCAGGGTGTCCCATTTATTCGTTCACCAAGGGTTCCGAAAGAATCTCTCCCGAATATTCTTAACGCTGGCATGTTTTTGGAATGGGTGAGCCTTACCTTCTGGCCTATTGGGAGAAACCCAGTGGTAACCGATAAGTACAAGGAATTTTGGAGCAGGCAACTGTTGATTTTCCAGGAATTCTCGGAGAGTATTGTGACAGGTTTCCGTGGTGAACCATCTTCTGCCGTTTTTAAAAAGCATTTCCGGTTGAAGCCACTTCCATCCAAACGGACCAGAGCTGAGGATTGCAGTCCCCAAGCAGGAGAGAGATCCAAGAGGCAGGCATGTGGTTCGGTGATCCTCAATTCCTCCAATATGCAGGTATTTAAATTTCTTCCCGTTGGTTCCTTTATTTCTCCATGGTGAATCTTTCTAAGAGTAATTCTTGCTTGAAATCAGGGGATTCCGAAAGAGAATGTCTTCACAAGGCTGGCGCGTATTCAGAATGAGAAGGTCTGGCAGACCGATCTTCATCTTTGAGAAGTCTGGAGAAACTGATCTTCATGTTGAGAAGTCTGGAGAAACTGATCTTCATGTTGAGAAGTCTGGAGAAACTTATCTTCATGTTGAGAAGTCTGGAGAAACTGATCTTCATGCTGAGAAGTCTGGAGAAACTGATCTTCATGCTGAGAAGTCTGAAGAAACTGATCTTTTTCCCGACCATGACAGAGATGATGCAAGCTCGGTTGGACAAGCCGCCTCTCTGAGTGATCTTGTTGATGGGGTCGTGATGGAAATTAGTACCCAGAGCGAAGTAGATGCCGGAAGGAGTATAAGAAAGGTAGCGTCTGCAATAATTGAGGTGGCTCCCCTTGAAATCCGTCCTGAGCAGGTTCTAGTGAATATGGCTATTGTGGTGACTTCTTCCGAAAGGCCTCCTGCAACTGACAAGGCTCATGTGGTTGGTGAATTACCGGTGATGCAGCCTGGGGCTTTGTTCGATCCTCCTTTTACTGTCCCTTATCCAGGTCATGTGTTGGTTGGTGGATTCAGCGTGCCGGTTCAGTTCGAAGAGTTGTACACAGCGATATGGGAGAATCACGGCCATATTGCTACCACCACGAAGCTCAAAAATCGTCTTGCGTTGGTCAACCGCGTCCAAGAAGCTTTAGTTTCTATCCGGGGATGAGCGTCACGACCGGTCGAACAGGTTTCGAGGAGATGATTGAAGATTGGAGGTGCCATCGGGACGTGTTTGCGCAGTACAGCTTCAATTCTCCTTGGTTCTTCAAAGGGTTCTCCAAGATTCAGGAGCTTCAGAAATTACAGGATGAAGTCCCTATCTGCGGATGTGTTGTTGCTCGCCAGGAAGAAGAGGTTGAGAAGTTGTCTAACGAACTGGAGCTGAAACAGGCTGCGCTTCAAAGGATGAAAGTCTCTCTCGCCCAGAAGGACGAGTTGTTGCTGAAGGACTTTCCTTGAAGTATTCATGCTATATACTTGCCTTTTCTTTTAGATGCTTTTCTCTCTTGAGTGATAGTGAGGATTTTCTTTGACCTTCGGTTTTGAATTAATAGGTAATTGAATTGGCTTATTTTGAGATAGTTTTGTGAGCAAACTTTTTGAAAGAGATTATGTTAAATGAAATTTGCATCTTGGTCATGAATGATTGCACAGATCACATGAAATTGCAAATGCTATGTAAAAGGGGGGTACGAGTGGAAACAAACATGGCGTTTGATCACTGAGCCTCTTTCTCCTCGTGCGGGATGCTAAGTCCCCAGTGAATTCTAAACTATCTTTATTGTAAAATTGTTGAGTAAAACTTACTTGCTTTTGAAGCCTCACTTGTATCAGACCGGCGTAGCCTCTCTAAGAAAATCCTCCGCACTAACTTCTCAGAGCTATCTCTCTGAATCAAGCTTCTCCTGAACAATGCGCTTCAAAGCGTTGCATTCACTGGTGGGGTGATGAAGGAACCGGTGGTAATGACAGTACCTCGAGTCCATTACTTCTTGATCAGTAGGCAGACGCCATACCGGGGGTAGCTCCACCTCTCCATTTCGCACCCACGCCTCCAGTAGATCCAGAATCTTCTTCATTGGGAAGGGGAAATGTAGGTACCTTGAGTCTGGCTTTTCCTGCGTTAGTGGGCGTTGTGATGTCTCTCCGTGGCTTTGATGTGGAACAGGAGATGAAGTTGGAAGACTTGCGAGTGCCATCATATCTGCGGATCGCTTGCCTAGGTAAAGGGATGTGGAAGGTGTCGTAATGTCACTGCTGAGTGACCGGATTGAACGTTCCCATCCTCTGTATTCAGGTATTTCCTGATTGATTTCTCCTTCCTCAAGCATTTCTTCAGTCGGTGGAAAGGTCGACGCGGATTGGACAGTTTTTCGGGCTTCAGCAAGAGTTTTGAGATATAAATCCTCTAGCAGGGCTCCATAGGCTGCAGGCTCTCTTTCTTTATCTGGCAGACATTGCAGTACTCCGGACAAGTCTTTTCCTATTTCTGGACCATGTCGTCCATATTTCCTGATTCGTTTTCGACTACGTGCTCTTTTTGCTTCTCCACTTGTAAAGGTGTGACTCCTGACTAAGGATTCAACGTTTCTTGCACTGTCCCGAGTTGATGCCTATCGACCCTCCTTGTAATTGTCTTGCTATATCATTCAAAAGGCGAAATGTCTCGCTCTCGCTTCCGGTGATACTAGGCTTGATTTGCCAAGACATCCTCCGCATTCCAGCTATGCTTCCCATGATATCTGAACCACCTGCGGATTCCGGGTGAGGATACATCGTAAGACGAAAATCGAAGAATTGAGAATTCGATGTTTTGTAACCGAGAGATCAACCTCCCACTGTGGTCGCCAATTGTTTATGGGTGAAAACTACTCCTGAAGAATTTGGTAATTTGGGGTGTGGATGAGGAATGAATTTAAACCTTAAACAAATGCACTGCGCGGTGAGTGCTTGTAGATTCGAGAGATCAATCTGTGCAAGTCCGGCCTAAACCAAGAAATGGCCGTTCCAAACTTGTTTCGGTCACAAAGTGAAGGAGATGGGGTTGATCTTAGGGAGGGAAGCGAAGAAGGTGTTGAGATTATGAAGGTGTTGGCTTGCTTATGACTTGTAACATAAAGGTGAGCAGGCTTGTGATTGATGCAAGCAAGCTCTGGGTGTTTGAATACGTTTTGTATTAACACTTGGTTTTCTGTCTCGTCTGGACTTGTGTTGTTGTTTGAAATAGGGCGGATAACCTATTTATACAAGTCATTGAGCCTTATTCACGTCTCTCGTGGGAAGTGGAGGAAGTGGAGTGATGGAGTAGTGGAGTTGTGCGTCGGTGCCACACGACCAGTCTTGCCCACTTCTCTGTTAATCTCTAACCGTCCATGACTTCTCGACACGTTCTTGTGATGGCGCGTTGCACGCCGCACGCCGTAAACCATGAGACCAATACCCCAGTATGTATCCCCCAATTTGTGACATGATTGATGTACGGAATGTGTGGATCGTGGATCCACGAAAGAAAGATAGCATGTAATCTTTGAATTGAATAACTGCGTTATTCAGGAAGTCGATACTTGTGAAGTATCGTGTGTATTTTATGCAGGTACTGCATCATGGTGTGGTAAAGTGATGGGTAATGACGCCTCACTGACCAATTAACTCCTGACCAGAGTTGTATAACCAGGCTGGTGAAGTTGGACGGATGAGATGATCTTTGAGACACTCATCTGCGACCGTTAATGAAATTAGGGTTTTGAAGAGGCGCGCAAGCATCACTCTTGCCTTGGTCGAAACCAAGCATGGGAAGGATTTTGGAGAGGACCGACTTGGGCATGCATGTAGATAGCATGCCGGTGTACACGTCCATGTCTCACTGTCCCATGAAGGTGCGATCTAGGCCACTCAATTTGACCGGCAAAGAGGAGTGGTTGAGATCGATTTTGCAATAGGAATTTGATGCCGCAAAGGCCGCGCACCATGCTCTTTTCCGGCGCGCGTTCCAAGACGACCTAACTTGGTCGGTCTGGCCGATTGGTTTGACGTGAAGATGGTAGGCTGATGTTCACGCCTATACCTGAATATCCCATTAAAACGTGATCCGAGCCACCCAAATCGTCCGGCGAAGTTGAGCGGTCGAGATCAGTTTGTGGTTTGGGAGGCGTGGCCACGCTGGTTTGGGCGCACGTTTTGGATTAACCAGGCATGATATGCCTTGGCCGAACATATGAGGAGGTAGATGGGCCCACGGTGGTCATCTTTGGTATGACCAGGACACCGCTTAATCTAATCTGTGACCCTCCATTCGTCCGGAGAAGATGGACGCGCGTGATGGCTTGAAACCCTAATTTTGGCTTCCATAGCCGTGTGACCATGCTTCCTTTGGTCGCAATGCAATTGGGACGACCAACCATGGTTGGTTTTGACCGATTGGTCAAGTGTGTAGGCGGGCCCACGGTGATCGTGTTGACATGCTCTGGGCCCTTTGAATCTACATCTACACCCTCCATCTATTCCTGCGAAGATGGATGGTTGAGATTGCTTTGCAACACATGTAATATGCCGCAAACCCTAATTTAGGGTTTTAGTCCATAATGCTTGGTATGAACGGTTTCTTGGCAAGCTAGGCCAATGACCGACCATGCGGGGTCGGCCGTGGGTATTCCATACCTGCTGGGGGTGATGGAATTGATGCGGGGTCATCCAATCATGCTTATGGAGTTGGATGATGCGATCGAATCATATCCGGACTAATACGGTGGTCAGTCAATGCTCAATCGGGCTAGAACCGAGAGGGCTCAATCGGGCTAGTATAACACAGAGAGAGTCGGCATGTACGGGTATTTCGTACATGGTTTCATTATAGTGCTTGGAGGTTCGTGTTACTCTGTAAGAGTAACACTCGGTCGTCATGCCACACCGATAATGAGTACTAGAAATACAAGGCCGATATGAAATTCATAAGAAGGGATTGTTGCCACATGCTCCAACCTGGAGGAATTTCATGTATTCACGGAGAATGGGATTGTTGCCACATGCTCCATTCTAGGTGAATTAAGTGAGGGAGTATCCAACACTTATAAATGGCTTTATCTTTTACAAGATGTCAGCGCATAATTTTTTCTGGTTTTTTACAAATTTAACCTTGAACGAAAATCCACCATCAACAAGGTTAAAATTATAAAAACCAGAAAGTTATGCGCTGACATCTTGTAAAAGATATTGCCATCAATAAGTGTTGGATACTCCCTCACTTAATTCACCTAGAATGGAGCATGTAGCAACAATCCCATTCTGTGAATACACGAAATTCATCCAGGTTGGAGCATGTGGCAACAATCCCATATACCCTGTGAATTTCTAGCATTATTAATTAATGCGCAATCAGCCTTGTATTTCCTGTACTCATTATCAGTGCGGCATGACGACTGAGTGTTGCTCTTACAGAGCATCACGAACCTCCAAGCATTATAATGAAACCATCTACGAAATACCCGTACAGGCTGACTCTAGGTGTGTTATACTAGCCCGATTGAGCCCCTTTCGGTGTGTTATACTAGCCCGATTGAGCATCCGGACTGACCGTATCAGTCCGGATATGATCACAGTCATCCAACTCCACAAGCATGATTGGATGACCCAGATCAATTCCATCACCCCCAAGCAGGTATGGAATATCCACTGCCGAACCAACGCGGACCACGCATGGTCGGCCTCCCTCCAGAATTGGCCTAGCTTGCCAAAATGTCCAAACCATAGTAGTATGGGCGGAAAACCCTAAATTAGGGTTTGCGGCATATTACATGTGTCGCAAAACAGCCTCAACCATCCATCTTCGCAGGTATAGATGGAGGGTGTAGATGTAGATTCAAAGGGCCCAGAGCATGTCAACACAATCACCGTGGGCCCGCCTACATACCTGGCCAATCGGTCAGGACCAACCATGGTTGGTTATCCCATTCGTACGCCGAATAAAGCATGGTCGCACGGCCTTGTAACCCAAAATTAGGGTTTTGAGCATCACGAGCGTCCATCTTCTCCCGGCACGAATGGAGGGTCCAAGATTAGATTAGCGGTCCGGTCATACCAAAGATGACCACCGTGGACCCATCTATCCCCTCACCCGATCGGCCAAGGCATACCATGCCTGGTTATTCCAAGACGCGCGCCCAAACTAGCGTGGTCACACCTCCCAAATCGCAAACTGATCTCGACCGCTCAACTTCGCCGGACGATTTGGATGGCTCAGATCACGTTTTTATGGGATATTCATGTATAGGCGTGAACACCAGCCTACCAGCTTCACACCAGACCGATCGGCCAAGACCGACCAAGAATGGTCATCTTGGAACGTGCGCCCGAAGTAGGAATGACGCGCGGCTTTTGCGGCACTGGTTTTCTGTCACAAATTGATCTTGACCACTCAACTTCACCGGACGAATTGAGTGGCCCAGATCATACTTTCGTGAGGTAATGGGTATAGGCGCCTACACCGTCATGCTGTCAACACGCATATATGGTCGGCCTGGCCAAAGTTATATCCCAAGCTTGGATTCGACCAGGCTGAAGAGGGATGCTTGCGCACCTCCTCTAGAAACCCTAATTTCATTAAGGGTCGCAGATGAGTGTCTCAAAGATCATCTCATCCTTCCAACTTCACCAGCTTAGTTATACAACCCTGGTCAAGAGTTAATTGGTCAGTGAGACGTCATGGTGATCACCACCCGTCACTCTACCACACCATGATGCAATACCTGCATAAAATACACATGATACTTCACAAGTATCAACTTCCTGAATAACGCAGTTATTCAATTTAGCATTACATGCTACCTTTCGTGGATCCACGATCCACATATTCCAGACATCAATCATGTCACAAACTGGGGGATACATACTGGGGTATTGGTCTGGCGGTTTACAGCGTGCAGCGTGCAACGCGCCATCACAAGAATGTGTTAGGAAGTTATGGACGGTTAGCGATGACATGAGAAGTGGGAAAGACTGATCGTGTAGCACTAACACACAACTCCACTACTCCATCACTCCACTTCCTCCACTTCCCACGAGAGACGTGAATAAGGCTCAATGACTTGTATAAATAGGTTCTCCTCCCTATTTCCATGAACAAGAGCAAGTCCAGACAAAAAAACAGAAACCAAGTGTTAATACAAAACACCGGAACTGATAGCTTGCATCCTGTAAGCCGGTTCAGCTTTCTGTTACAAGTCATAAGCAAGCCAACACCTTCACAATCTCAACACCTTCTTCGCTTCCCTCCCTAAGATCAACCCCATCTCCTTCACTTTGTGACCGAAACAAGTCTGGAACGGCCATTTCTTGGTTTAGGCCGGACTTGCACAGATTGATTTCCGAATCTACAAGCACTCACCGCGCAGTGCATTTGTTTAGGGTTTAGATTCATTCCTCATCCACACACCCCAAATTACCAAATTCGGCAGAATAGTTTTCACCCATAAACAATTGGCGACCACAGTGGGAGGTTGATCTCTCGGTTGCACAAAATTGAATTCTCAATTTTTCGGTTTCCATCTCGCAATGTATCCGGAAACCACAGGTGGTTCAGATATCATGGTAAGTGTAGCTAGAATGCTGGAGGATGTCTTGGCAAATCAAGCCGGTATCACCAGAAGGAAGAGCGAGACATTTTGCCTTTTGAATGATATAGCAGCACAATTACAAGAAGGGCGGCTACAGCATCTACTCAAGCAAAGGTAAGAAATGCTGAATCCTTAGTCAGGAGTCACACCTTGACCGGTGGAGAGGCAAAAAGAGCGCGCAACCGCAGGAGACTCATGAAAGACGAGCAACATGTTCCGGTCAACAATGAAGAACCGAGGCAACTCCACAGAGGAAAGGACTTGTACGGAGTACTACAACATCTACCAGATAAAGAAAGGGAGCCTGCAGCCTATGGAGCCCTGTTAGAAGATTTATATCTCAAAACTCTTGTTGAAGCCCGGAAGACTGTCCAATCCGCATCGGCCTTTCATCCAAACGAAGAAATGCTTGAGGAAGGAGAGATCGATCAGGAAATACGTGAATACAGAGGATGGGAGCATTCAATTCGATCACTCAGCAGTGATATTACGACACCTTCCACATCCCTTTACCCAGGCAAGCGATCCGCGGATATGATGGCACTCGCAAATCTTCCAACTTCATCTCCGGAACGTGCTCCACATCAAAGCCACGTAGAGACATCACAACGCCCACAGACACAGGAAAAGATGGACTCGAAGTACCTACACTTTCCGTTCCCGATGGAAAGGATTTTGGAGTTGCTGGAGATGTGGGTACGAAATAGAGAGGTGGAACTACCTCCTATATGGCGTCCACCAACCGATCAAGAAATAATGGACCCGAGGTACTGTCATTTCCACCGGTTCCTTCACCACCCTACAAAGTGAGTGCAACGCTTTGAAGCGCATTGTTCAGGAGAAACTTGGTTCAGAGGGATAACTCTCATTCTCTAAAAAATTAACGCGGACGACTTCCTTGGATAGGCTACTTCGGTTTGATACAAGTGAGACTTCAAAAACAAGTAAGTTCTATTCAGCAATTTTACAAGAAAGATAGTTTTGGAATTCACTGGGGACTTAGCATCCCGCACATGGAGAAAGAGACTCAGTGATCAAACGCATGTTTACTTCTGATGAGTGCCAAATATTGCGTATTTATACACCTTTTGATTGGCATTTTACTCATCTTTTGTACTCAGAAATCAGATATTATCCCAGATTCTGTGTTTTCTTTGTTTTCAAGAATAAATATTTGTATTAATTAATTTTGTGTTTTTAGGTAATAAATAAAGCTCGGAGGAATTGAGGAGCCAAAAGAGCGAAGAATTGGAGTCGAGCATCTATGGAGCAGAAAGTCAAAGCCCGCGCGCGCAACAGTTGCAACCCAACAAGTAGCAACTCATTCACAAGACATGGGCTTGAGCTATCCATCTCCGACCCGCGACCCAGATCCGAGCCCATCCAACCCGAGCCGTTGAGATCTCACC
This sequence comes from Papaver armeniacum, assembly GCA_023531295.1. Lineage (NCBI taxonomy): Eukaryota > Viridiplantae > Streptophyta > Magnoliopsida > Ranunculales > Papaveraceae > Papaver > Papaver armeniacum. The sequence goes on from JAJJWW010017872.1 coordinate 22,940, forward strand.
TAGCTACATCCTACGGTCGCTCCATCAATCACATCATTTCTTGATGCATCCGCTCAACACCACATCACCCCAATCCTCCCTCGACCATTAAGATCTCACCTGCCATGATCCAACGCTCGCTCCGCCTTCCTCATCAAATCTTGCTGCACCTGCTCCGCACCAAATTGCCCTATACCTATACCCCCACTCGAGCAGACCCATTCTCTTCTCCATCTTCTCTTTCTTCTCCGACCAACTCCTCTGCAAAACCCATTTCCCTCTCCCTGATAGAGCCACCTTCGCCACCACCCTATCTCCTGTCAACACCACCACCTCACCATCTCCATCATCACCTCTCCCGACATTGACCAACAACTCAAAGACCGCACCACTTCTCTAGGTTTAGTTTTCTCTCACTTAGCTTCTCCAACCCTAGAAGCTAACTTAGAGAAAACTAAAACTAGGGTTTCACCAACTATGGAAGCATGGAGCGATTGACAGAAGAGAGAGCGGATTGAGCGACGTGGGTGAGAGATTTTTAATTTAATTTTTATTTTTAGGGTTTGATGTTTTGGGAAGTCTGTGCATGTATAAATAGAAGAGGTAGAGGATGAATTTGGGTATGCCTGGGCTAGCCAGAGCAGCAATTTAGTTTTATTTGTCGTTTTAAGTATGTTCTAAATTATTTGCTAGGGTTACAGTGAAACCCTAATTTTCTGATTGTGATTTCAATTATGTTGAATGTTCTTGAGTGCTTTATTTATCAGATATTTTCAATTCCAGTATTGCAATACTCTTCTCTCACAATGGATGCCTTGTATCCATTGTAGTTAGGCAAACATTTGTGTTGTTGGTACCTCAGCTTAGACATTAGACATAATTGCTAATTCTCTTGACTAGTTGTACTTAATTAGACAACTAGTGCTCTAGGTTAGTACCTTAGCTGTTAAATGAAGAATCACTAGGAGAAACTCCTTAGATAGGTGGTATAATTGACACACTACCCTTGACTGACATCACCTCTATGGAAGCATGGAAGCATGGAGCGATTGACAGAAGAGAGAGCGGATTGAGTGACGTGGGTGAGAGATTTTTAATTTAATTTTTATTTTTAGGGTTTGATGTTTTGGGAAGTCTGTGCATGTATAAATAGAAGAGGTAGAGGATGATTTTGGGTATGCCTGGGTTAGCCAGTGTATCAATTAGGGTTTAAATTGTAGTTTAATTGTTTATTTTGATGTTTTAATTTAGTTTGTTAGGTTTTCAATGAAACCCTAATTCAATGTTGTGTTTAAACCCTGTTGAAGTGTTCTTGAGTGCTTAATGTATCAGATAACTTCAATTCTAGCATCCAATACTCTTCTCTCACAATGCATGCCATGTATACATTGTAGTTAGGTAATACTTGTGTTGTGTATGCTGCAGCTCAAGCTTTAGAATTAATTGCTAATTCTCTTGACTAGTTGTACTTAATTAGACAACTAGTGCTCTAGGTTAGTATCTTAGCTGTTAAATGAAGAATCACTAGGAGAAACTCCTTAGATAGGTGGTAGAATTGACACACTACCATTGAATGCCATAGGAACAAGAAGCTTCCAATGAGTTGACACATAACATGAGTTAGTGGTGGAATTGATAATCCCAGCACCCATTTATTTGCACTATTTGTATTTCATTTATTTTCACTGTCATAACATTCAATCAGCCGTATCGGCAAAGCCATAATTGTGTTATCTTCACTGGAATTCAGTTTAGGAAGCCATTAGATCATCTTAAGCACCACAAGTCTCTGTGGATCGACCCGTACTTGCCACGTCTCCGATAGACGCCGTGCACTTGCGGTATAACAAGTAGGCCATAATATAAACCCTTTCCAGGCCTACCAAGTTTTTGGCGCCGTTGCCGGGGATCGAACCCGGGTCACCCGCGTGACAGGCGGGAATACTTACCACTATACTACAACGACTATACTTACCACTATACTTAATAGCTCTGCACACCCTGTGTTTGCAAGCATAACTCCGAGCTTAACTCCAGCCCCCTGAAGCTGTGAGTTTGAGTTACAAGATACCCAAGGCCTGTGCTTTACAACCTAGTTGTCATCTGCCCTGAGCATTACCTGTCGACCCGGTTGCAATTGTGAATTGGTATTAGCTGATCCATCTGCCATGAAAACTTTGAGCATAGCCTGTGCATAACCCTGTGACCTTGTTGAGTTGTGTGCATAGTTCTGTGACATTTGAAGCAAAAACTGATTTGGCTGAAACCTCTTACTCTTGGGTGATGTATGCATTAATTTCTTTGCCTTAACAAGCGCCAGCTCCAGCCCCTGCAGCTGTTGAGCTTGAGTGGCCATTTATTGTGCAAAAATGCAAAATTGATGAACTTGTTGAGCCATATGCCTTGTGCTCCAGCCCCCTGAAGCTGTTAAGCCAAACTTGTATGACAACCTGTGAATGCTGAGCCATCTTTGCATGCTAAACTAGCTGCCTAGCTAGGTATAGCTCAATCTCTCGGGATTTCGCTTATATTTCGTGTGACTCGTGAGCACATTGTGAGAATCGTGCATCTGTGCGTGTCTAGTGTGTATAAGAGTGCTGGAATTTCATATTTGAATGACATGCTTGGTTGTATGATAGCCTGACATAGTTGATTGTGTTTCACCTGAGCTAATTGCCATGAACGCTTGACTCTGTATACACAAAGTCTAGGGCTAGCCTTTCAAATCCCTTGAGCATTGTCAACCTGTATTGCCTGAGACCAAGGGTCTTCATTTTTCTTTATCAGCACTAGTTCTCTGAGTATGCATTTTGTATCTTGGCTGACCAGCACTGCATCCTTGCATTGATGTGCAAAGTCACAGTCCCGTGACCTTTGAGTAGGCATTGGATGATTGAATTTGTTATTTCTTGTGTTGCACTTGAATGATCATGAACCCTCAGTATCTGTCTGTCTATTCTTTGAAGCATCATCTGTGCACAAGCAAGGCTGTGACATCTCCAACAGCAAGCACTTCTGTGTGCTTAGACCCAAGAATTGGTGTGTGAATTTTTGATATTTTGTGCTTAGTTCTGTGGGAAAATCTGTCATTTTGTGCTAGTCTGTGTTACCCTGTGAGTGTGCATTTGCTAACCTGTGGAGAGATTGAGCTGCACTCAAACCAGTGTGCTGTGTAAGTTTGAGCTGCATACCACTGGCCTAGAACCCAGTTTCACTAGGCTTCCCACAACTGGTTGTGCACTGTCACCATACTGGCTGAACCCTTAATGACTAAGCCCACATCGGTTGAGCTTTTGGGCTGAGCACATTAGCTGAGCCCAATCATCTGGGCTCTGCATACAACCTAAGCCTGAACCCTGCACAAAAACTGGGCTGTGTATAACCACTGAATCACCTACAGCCTGAGCTGCCAACTGGTAGACTAAAGCCCACATCTTTGGGCCATTCAATTGCTGGGCTGCACATGTTCATCTAACCTGGGCTTTGCACAAATCTGAAACCCAATACCACTAGGCTTTGCACAACCATTGAAGCCCACAGTTCCACTGGGCTGTACATTCCCAACAAACCAAAGCCCAAACAAACCAAATCCCAACAAAAACCAAACTACAAGCCCACAAAACCAAATCTGAAGCCCAAATACTGGGCTGTGCAGTTTCACACTGCTGGGCTGCTCACAACCAAACCAAAACCCAATAAACCAAATTCCCAGATAAACCAAAGCCCATTTTTATGTTATATTTGTAAGACTGTTGATGTTTGTATATATTTTCTATTGGGTTGATCCTCAACTCTTTAGATTGTTGGTGTATGGTGAATTTTTGTATATAATCCCGTAGGACTTTTTAATTTTTCTTTCTTGATTCGGTTGAGTCTTCTTGCGCATATATGATGCTAATCCGATATGATATGTTGGATTCTAGCCTTAACGAATGAAGCTCTAACCGTGCTCCGCCGACATCCGGTAATCTCTTCCCTTTTCTCTTATCAGCATAGTTCTCTCGGTATGTGACTGTTTAAATTTTTTCTATATGTCGACACATTGAGGACAATGTTTGATTTAGGTTGGGGGTGCATTTGCATTTAGAGTTTTTAGTCTTTTATTTTATCTTTTAATTTTACAAAAAAAAAAATCAAAAAAAAAAAAAAAAAAAATCAAAACTTTTTGCAAATAAAAACCTCCAACTTTTAGAGATTTTAGAGTCACTAGCATGCTTCTAGCTATGTTTACATAGAGAATCTGACCGAAATAACAGAACTTGGAAGTACTGGAGAACACAATCGGATTTCTTAGTTGATTAGAGCGTTAAAGTTGGATTTAACCATACCGGAGAGCGAATTAGGTGCTGTTAGATATTCGGTAGTAGAATTGTGATCACCCATAGTGGAGACTACCCATTTTACATCAAGTGAGGCACCAACCTTCAATTTTTTGCAACTTTCTAGAAAAGCTGTTAGAGTGTGTGTCACCGTACATCAATTAGGGTAGGAATGGTGAGCTACCCAACTTCGCACCAATTTCAAAGACTACTTTTGATCTCTTGAGTGCTAGTTTTTGTCAATCATGAGGGTGACGTCTAAAGATGAAAACTCCTTCTAAATATCGATTTGCAGTTAGCATCACTCTCTCTCTCAATCAACAGACCCATAGAAACAGATCATCGTCAACAAACGGAGCATCATCAGAATATTGAAAGAAAAGTTGAGATAGTCCAAGGTTTACGTGCAACAAAGAAAAAGAAAAGAAAATAGGATGAGAATTAATGAAGTTTGTGAAAAATTGAGTTTATCGTTTTATTAAAAAAAAAAAAAAAAAAAAAAAAAAAAAATTAAAGTTCGAAGTTCGTCATCTACAGTTGAAGACCGAAGATTGAAGACGTTTCTATGGTTTCTTATGAGAGAGTGATATTAATTGCCGATCGGGTGAGAAGGTAAGTGAGTACTCCCACCCCTTTCTAATGGTTGATTTCCTTTCTTAGAGATCATCAGAAAAAGATTCTTTTTGTCCACATTTCTGTGGAGTCTCCAGATTTTATTTCGGAAGGTTATCCTTCTTACCTACAACGTGTGCAGGATTTCTCTCTTTATTCCTGCCTGCACACATGAGAGACTAAAAAGCGATCTTTTTGAGTGCAATTATCATAAAACCCTAATAGTGAGGCAGAAGTCGAGGCTTATGATCACAATCGAATCCGAATTCTTTCATATGGTATGGTTACTTCTCGCTCAAGCACTTAAGGATGAGAATGCGTTCTTTGGTAGTTCTAACTTCATGTTACTAGCATGCGAAACTCTATGTCCTCATAGCTTCTTGGAGGCTTGAGACTCTTTTACACTCGAAGTTGGAGAAGGTTTTGTGGGTACACCTCTTGTAAACCCTCACGAGACTACAACTCGTCCACTAGGGACACCTAGGGGTTTAAAGGCTTAGTGCATACGCTAAATGCATTCGAGAGACTGCGACAGGGGTATAGTTAGGATTTCCTAATTTCTGTTTCACTTGAGGACAAGTAAAATTCAGGTTTGGGGGTATTTGATGAGTGCCAAATATTGCATATTTATGCACCTTTTGATTGGCATTTTACTCATCTTTTGTACTCAGAAATCAGATATTATCCCAGATTCTGTGTTTTCTTTGTTTCCAAGAATAAATATTTGTATTAATTAATTTTGTGTTTTTAGGTAATAAATAAAGCTCGGAGGAATTGAGGAGCCAAAAGAGCGAAGAATTGGAGTCGAGCATCTATGGAGCGAAAGTCAAAGCCGCGCGCATGCAATGATTTGCAACCCAAGAAGTAGCAACTCATTCACAAGACATGGGCTTGAGCTATCCATCTCCGACCCGCGACCCAGATCCGAGCCCATCCAACCCGAGCCGTTGAGATCTCACCTAGCTACATCCTACGGTCGCTCCATCAATCACATCATTTCTTGATGCATCCGCTCAACACCACATCACCCCAATCCTCCCTCGACCGTTCAGATCTCACCTTCCATGATCCAACGCTCGCTCCGCCTTCCTCATCAAATCTTGCTGCACCTGCTCCGCACCAAATTGCCCTATACCTATACCCCCACTCGAGCGGACCCATTCTCTTCTCCATCTTCTCTTTCTTCTCCGACCAACTCCTCTGCAAAACCCATTTCCCTCTCCCTGATAGAGCCACCTTCGCCACCACCCTATCTCCTGTCAACACCACCACCTCACCATCTCCATCATCACCTCTCCTGACATCAGCCAACAACTCCAGCAGCCGCACCACTTCTCTAGGTTTAGTTTTCTCTCACTTAGCTTCTCCAACCCTAGAAGCTAACTTAGAGAAAACTAAAACTAGGGTTTCACCAACTATGGAAGCATGGAGCGATTGACAGAAGAGAGAGCGAATTGAGCGACGTGGGTGAGAGATTTTTAATTTAATTTTTATTTTTAGGGTTTGATGTTTTGGGAAGTCTGTGCATGTATAAATAGAAGAGGTAGAGGATGATTTTGGGTATGCCTGGGTTAGCCAGTGTATCAATTAGGGTTTAAATTGTAGTTTAATTGTTTATTTTGATGTTTTAATTTAGTTTGTTAGGTTTTCAATGAAACCCTAATTCAATGTTGTGTTTAAACCCTGTTGAAGTGTTCTTGAGTGCTTAATGTATCAGATAACTTCAATTCTAGCATCCAATACTCTTCTCTCACAATGCATGCCATGTATACATTGTAGTTAGGTAATACTTGTGTTGTGTATGCTGCAGCTCAAGCTTTATAATTAATTGCTAATTCTCTTGACTAGTTGTACTTAATTAGACAACTAGTGCTCTAGGTTAGTATCTTAGCTGTTAAATGAAGAATCACTAGGAGAAACTCCTTAGATAGGTGGTAGAATTGACACACTACCCTTGACTGCCATAGGAACAAGAAGCTTCCAATGAGTTGACACATAACATGAGTTAGTGGTGGAATTGATAATCCCAGCACCCATTTATTTGCACTATTTGTATTTCATTTATTTTCACTGTCATAACATTCAATCAGCCGTATCGGCAAAGCCATAATTGTGTTATCTTCACTGGAATTCAGTTTAGGAAGCCATTAGATCATCTTAAGCACCACAAGTCTCTGTGGATCGACCCGTACTTGCCACGTCTCCGATAGACGTCGTGCACTTGCGGTATAACAAGTAGGCCATAATATAAACCCTTTCCAGGCCTACCAGCTTCCCTTCATACCTCCCTTTTACACGACATTTGCAATTTCATATGACATGTACAATCATTCATGACCAAGATGCAAATTCCATTTAAAATAACCTCTTTCAGAAAAGTTATTCACAAAACTATCTCAAAATAAACCAATTCAATTACCTATTAATTCAAAACCAGAAGTCAAGTTATGAAAAGAGATCCTCACTATCACTCAAAAAGAAAAAGAAGAGACAAGTATATGGCACGAATCCTTCAAGGAAAGTCCTTCAGCAGCAACTCGTCCTTATGGGCAAGAGCGACTTTCATCCTTTGAAGTACATCCTGCTTCAGCTTCAACTCCTCAGACAACTTTTCAACCTCTTCTTCCTGGCGAATGACACATTCTGCAGAAGGGGCTTCACCTTGTAATTTCTGGAGCTCCTGAATCTCGGAGAACCCTTTGAGGAACCAAGGAGCATTGAAGTCGTACTGCACAAACACATCTCGATGGCACTTCCAGTCTTCAATCATCTCCTCAGAAACTGTTCAACCAGTCGTGATGCTCATCCCATGGATAGAAAATAAAGCCTCCTGAATGCGGTTGACCAATGCAAGATGACTTTTGAGCTTCGTAGTGGTAGCAATGTGGCCGTGTTTCTCCCATATTGCCGTGTACAACTCCTTGAACCGAACCGGCACACTGAATCCTCCAACCAACACATGGCCTGGATAAGGAAAAATGAAAGGAGGATCGAACAAAGCTCCGTGTTGCGCTGCCAATACTTCACCGATCCACAGAGCCTTGTCGGTTGCAGGAGGTGTTTCAGAAGAATTCGCCACGACAGCTTTATTGATTGGAACATGCTCAGAACATTCTTCAAGGGGAGACACCTCAACAATAGCGGATGTTTCGTCTCTTACATTCCTCCCGATATCTAATTCACTCTGGGTGCTAATTTCCATCACGGCCCCATCAACAAGATCACTTAGGGAGGCGCTTTGTCCAACCGAGCTTGCATCATCTCTGTCATGGTCGGGAAAAGGAGCGGTTTCTCCAGACTTTTCAAAGCATGAAGATCAAGATCGCTTGGACTTCTCAAGCATGAAGATCAGTACCGCCAGACTTCTCAACATGAAGACCAAAATTACCGGCCTTCTCATTCTGAATGCGTGCCAACCTTATGAAGACATTCTCTTTCGGAATTCCCTGATTTCAAGCAAGGATCACTCTTAGAAGAATTTACTCTGGAGAAATGAAGGAACCAACGGGAAGAGATTTAAATACCCGCATATTGGAGGAATTGAGGATCACCGAACCACATGCCTGCCTTTTGGATCTCTCTCCGCTTGGGGACTGCAATCCTCGCTCGGGTCCGTTTGGTGGAAGTGGCTTCAACCGGAAATGCTTTTTCAAAACGTCGAAGATGGTTCACCACGGAACTGTCACAACACTCTCCGAGAATTCCTGGAAAATCAACAGTTGCCTCCTCCAAAATTCCTTGTACTTATCGGTTACCACTTGGTTTCTCCCAATAGGCCAGAAGGGAAGGCTCACCCGTTCTAAAAACACGTCAACGTTAAGAATATTTGGGAGGAATTCTTTCGGAACCCCTGGTGGACGGATAAATGGGACACCCTGATCAAATCCCATTTGACGAGCCGCCCTGTCAATATTGTACGGAGTCACAGTAAATTCTTCGTTGAATAAAGACGGGACACAGCATCAGGACCATCAGAAGCAATAACAAAAGTCTTTGGCTGAACAATGGAAGGGTGGATCGGCCCCCATGGACGGAAATCTACAGAAGACACATTGTCAAATATGTCCACAAGTATCGCGCCGGTTCTGGGACGCCTCCTATGCCAACAGAGTATTCTCGAGCCACCATACAAGTTGCTGAGCGAATTTACAGGAGCAGGAGTAGGAGCATAACTTTTGAAGTGTTCCCATAAGAATGCCTGAAGAAAAGCGAAGTGAACGTACGAATCCACCTTCTTGTACCCGTTAGAAACATGCATGTCCATTGCTAAGGCGTCCAGATGAGAGTACAGCGATCCAAGGAACAAGGCACCCATGGGAAGAACTTTACCTTTTGCCAGCTTTATAGCGATCTTAACGAGGTCACCTCTAATGGTCTTCTTTCCAGAACCATCGTCGAATATATCTCTGGATAGCCATAAAGACAGGAACGCAATCACGCTGAGCTCATTTTCCAACTCTTGATCCGGCTCTGGGTCTGCAGGAGATCACTCCGACACCCACCAGGTGTAAAAGCATCTCGTATCTTTTTTCTCCTCCTTGTCCAGACTGTCAAAACCTACCGCCTTTTGAAGTATATCATCATAGTTACGTTGTTCCGTATCAGAGAGCTCGTAAGAAAGACTTCCAGCAACAGGCAGGTTCATTAATGGAGCTACACTCTCCAGAGTAATAGTCATCTCTCCCCACCTAGATATGGCTGTATGAGTAGAAGGACGCCATCGAGAAATGAAGAACCCAGTGGAGTATGACAAATCTCGAAGTCAATAGGGGAAGGCGGATATTCATTTCTCCGGATACAAAATCTCATCACAAGTGCTGAAGAAGAAAATGGATCAGCATCCATATTTTCTGAATCAGAAAGCGGGACTATCTTATGAGAAGGATGTCTTCTAATGTTTGGAAAAGGCGAGGTGAACAACTCATCATCGATGTTCGGCATATCTTTGAAGTAATCAACACTTCCCGGCTTGGCACCAGCATTATCTCCGGAAGACATCTCAACAGGAATTCTTTTCTTCATTCCACAATGAAATAAAAGACAGGAGTTAGAACTTGTATGAAAAGCGCATGAAGCGTGTAGTCACGCACGACAAGACACATTGAAATGCACAAAAGCTGGGATTAAGTCCAAACACCAGTATTACTCAAGTTTCAAGTCTGGTATTGGTTTCAAGTCCGGTACAAGTTTCAGTCTGGTATTGGTTTCAAGTCCGGTACAAGTTTCAGTCTGGTATTGGTTTCATGTCCGGTACAAGTTTCAGTCTGGTATTGGTTTCAAGTCCGGTACAAGTTTTAAGCCCGGGCACAAGACTAATATAAGGTCGACTTTCAGTCAAGCATATGTGGGTGAGACCCACGTTCAATCAAGCATACACGGCAGGCCCGCGTTCACCCGCACACATCATAACACGATTTTTCTTTATTCATGGGAATCGTGTCTACGAGATTCAAGCCAAGGTTTTTCTTTTCAAGATACAACCTAAAAGCTATGTTTTGAATGCAATGGTGGAAATAAGCAAAAAACAACATGATCATGGATTCACGGGTTGTTTTACCAAGCAATTCTAGAAAATATTGGCGTATCAACCTCGGTGGAAAAAACTAAGCATATGCACATCTTACAAAAGGTGTTTACCTAGCAAACTAGGGTTTTACCTTTATATAAAAAAAAAGAGCGAAACTTACCTTGGACGGCAGCAACTCCGGCAACGACGACGGCAACTCCGGCAGCAGCAACGGCGACAGCGTTGGCGGGAGCGGCAGCGGCAGTCACGGACAGGGGCTGCTCAACAACAAAAAAAAAATCGTGAGAAAAAGCAAAGGGGTTGGTCTCTTCCCAATAGAACAAGGATACCTCTTTTTTGGATTCCTTTTCTGATTCAAATACCCAAAGAAGGAAACCGGTCCCACCAAAGGATTCCATACAAGCACAACCGCGTGGACGACTAGCGGTCGGTCAATACTCTTCCGGGTAAACTTCTTTTATCCTGTCTTTCTCACATATGTATGTCACCATCTCATGCCTACCCCACAATAGCGTAACCATTATGTGCTAGGCAGGGGACTTAATGTTGATGGTGGATTTTCATTTAAGGTTAAAATTGTAAAAAACCAGAAAGTTATGCGCTGACATCTTGTAAAAGATAAGGCCATCAATAAGTGTTGGATACTCCCTCACTTAATTCACCTAGAATGGAGCATGTAGCAACAATCCCATTCTGTGAATACACGAAATTCATCCAGGTTGGAGCATGTGGCAACAATCCCATATACCCCGTGAATTTCTAGCATTATTAATTAATGCGCAATCAGCCTTGTATTTCTGTACTCATTATCGGTGCGTCATGACGATCGAGTGTTGCTCTTACGAGCAAAACGAACCTCAAGCATTATAATGAAACCATGTACGAAATACCCGTACAGGCTGACTCTCGGTGTGTTATACTAGCCCGATTGAGCATCCGGACTGACCGTATCAGTCCGGATATGATCATAGTCATCCAACTCCACAAGCATGATTGGATTACCCAGATCAATTCCATCACCCCCAAGCGGGTATGGAATATCCACTTAGAACCAACGCGGACCCCGCATGGTCGGCCTCCCTCCAGAATTGGCCTAGCTTGCCAAAACGTCCAAACCATAGTAGTATGGGCGGAAAACCCTAAATTAGGGTTTGCGACATATTACATGTGTCGCAAAACAGTCTCAACCATCCATCTTCGCAGGTATAGATGGAGGGTGTAGATGTAGATTCAAAGGCCCCAGAGCATGTCAACACAATCACCGTGTGGGCCCGCCTACATACCCGGCCAATCGGTCGGGACCAACCATGGTTGGTTATCCCAATTCGTACGCCGAATAAAGCATGGTCGCACGGCCTTGTAACCCAAAATTAGGGTTTTGAGCATCACGAGAGTCCATCTTCTCCGGCACGAATGGAGGGTCCAAGATTAGATTAAGCATGTCCGGTCATACCAGCATGACCACCGTGGACCCATCTATCCCCTCACCCGATCGGCCAAGGCATACCATGCCTGGTTATTCCAAGACGCGCGCCCAAACTAGCGTGGTCACACCTCCCAAATCGTAAACTGATCTCGATCGCTCAACTTCACCGGACGATTTGGATGGCTCAGATCACGTTTTTATGGGATATTCAGGTATAGGCGTGAACACCAGCCTACCACATTCACACCAGACCGATCGGCCAAGACCGACCAAGAATGGTCATCTTGGAACGTGCGCCCGAAGTAGGCATGACGCGCGGCTTTTGCGGCACTGGTTTTCTGTCACAAATTGATCTCGACCACTCAACTTCACCGGACGAATTGAGTGGCCCAAATCATGCTTTCGTGAGGTAATGGGTATAGGCGCCTACACCGTCATGCTGTCAACACGCATATATGGTCGGCCTGGCCAAAGTCATATCCCAAGCTTGGATTCGACCAGGCTGAAGAGGGATGCTTGCGCACCTCCTCTAGAAACCCTAATTTCATTAAGGGTCGCAGATGAGTGTCTCAAAGATCATCTCATCCGTCCAACTTCACCAGCTTAGTTATACAACCACGGTCGGGAGTTAATTGGTCGGTGAGACGTCATGGTGATCACCACCCGTCACTCTACCACACCATGATGCGCACTCGCATAAAACACACATGATACTTCACAAGTATCAACTTCGTGAATAACGCAGTTATTCAATTTAGCATTACATGCTACCTTTTGTGGATCCACAATCCACATATTCCAGACATCAATCATGTCACAAACTGGGGGATACATACTGGGGTATTGTTCTGGCGGTTTACAGCGTGTATCGTGCAACGCGCCATCACAAGAACGTGTTAGGAAGTTATGGACGGTTAGCGATGACATGATAAGTGGGCAAGACTGATCGTGTATCACTGACACACAACTCCACTACTCCACTTCCTCCACTTCCCACGAGAGACGTGAATAAGGCTCAATGACTTGTATAAATAGGTTCTCCTCCCTATTTCCACGAACAAGAGCAAGTCCAGACAAAAAACAGAAACCAAGTGTTAATACAAAACACCGGAACTGATAGCTTGCATCCTGTAAGCTTCGGTTCGCCTTCATTACAAGTCATAAGCAAGCCAACACCTTCACAATCTCAACACCTTCTTCGCTTCCCTCCCTAAGATCAACCCCATCTCCTTCACTTTGTGACCGAAACAAGTCTGGAACGGCCATTTCTTGGTTTAGGCCGGACTTGCACAGATTGATTTCCGAATCTACAAGCACTCACCGCGCAGTGTATTTGTTTAGGGTTTAGATTCATTCCTCATCCACACACCCCAAATTACCAAATTCGGCAGGAATAGTTTTCACCCATAAACAGCTTTCCAAAGAAATAGTCATCTCACCCCATCTACATATAGCTGTGTGAGTTTCCAGAAACCATCTGGAGATGAAAGTAATCAAGCTTGCAATGTCTTTTATGATTTGAAGTGCCGCAGACGCCATGACAGCATGCATGATTTGCGCCTCAATTAAGTTGGCCTTTACGTGGTCGCGGCTCATCATAAATTTCATTCACTTATCATAAGAGCGCAATGGAATATGACAGATTTTGAAGTCAATTGGAGAAGTTGAGTACTCTTTATTCTGAAGACAAAACCTCATTATACGCCCTGGGCAGACTGATTGGACTTCTCCATCATTCTCTGAATCAGTCAGAAGAGTTTCCACGAATTTGGGATGGGTCCTTATAATTGTAGCAGATTTAGTAAAGAACTCATCATCTGTGTTTGGCTTGGAGTTGTTAACATTTCTCGATGCGGTGGCAGAACTGCTTTCAGGTGACATCTTAACAAAAAAATTTATGCTTTTGAAGTAACTACAACGAAGCAAAAACAGAAAAATTACTACTTTGAAGGAAAGCATAAAGTCAACGACACATTTTCTACGGAAATTCCCCCTTTGGCCGCATTTAATAGCACTCACGTCAAAAAAAAAGAAAGAATAGGGACTGATGCTTGCTCAACAAGATATATATGTGATGTCGCGGAAAAATATTGTGACGGACCGGAAAATTACGCCTTTGGCGCGTTGCCCCGTAGGCCATAACTCCCCCGGTGCGCCATGATGAAGCTACGATCCGGGCCTTAGGGCTAGGCAAATGCACGTCCATTTGCCCTTGCAAGCATGCTCGTGGAGCATGACGCAGCTAACTTAGCTTCCACACCGCTCCAACTTACCCTTGTTCCGCAAAGGGTTTATTAAGAAAACCAAAAACTTTCTTAAAACGGCAAAAACGGCCTTTTGAGGCTCTAAACGATGGAATTTGGCTAAATTCTGGTGACCATGTGGATCAACATGTCTTGATCTTTGGGCCATTTCCCATCAAAATGGACTCCTCTTGAGCCAAATTACGACACTCGGGTTTTTCGCCTCCAGATAGGCTATAGCTTGCTCTTTGTAGCTTGATAGGAAGTATGAGCATCCACTTACTGGCATGCAACTAAGCCTCATCAAGTCTGGCCACAATCATCTCTTGCGTACAGCTACCGAGCTTAGATGATATGAGGGGCCAATGTGCTGGACCGGCAATGCTGCAACTCATTGCGGCTGCCTACGTACCCTTCCCTACTCTAAAGGGATCAAGCACAGACCGTAGTTCATCCTCGAAGGGACAAGCAACTCATTCCAACTCGTTTGCTAGGCCGTGGCCAAGCAATAGTGGTAATGGCCTAGTCCGTATAGGCCGTTCCGTCAAAATACATCCAAGTGATGCATGTTCGGTCCGCAATATGACATAACGATGCCTAAGCGCCAAATGCCCTCTTCGTGAGGCTACGCAACTATAAATGATCCTTAGGCATCATTTATACTCTTCCGGCTAAGCTATGAAGCTTACTTGGTACATAGTCCGCATATGCACCTTCAACCAACTACCCCTCCCTATATATGTCTTAATGGAATTTCTACAAGTATGGAAAGGGGAGCATATTGACATGCTTGCTTCACTATTCATGGCCGTTGCCATGAATTTCTGAATGACCGGCCAAGATGGTTGTACATTCAGTCCTGGCTCACATGCCAGTTCCATTGTCCGGCCATGTGGTCCGTCCACTGCCAACCCGATGTCCGGCCATGTTGGCCGCCATGTTGAACGTCCACTGCCAACCCGATGTCTAGCCATGTTGGCCGTCCACTTCCAACTCGATGTCCGGCCATGTTGGACGTCCACTACCAACCCGATGTCCGGCCATGTTGGCCGTCCACTTCCAATCCCGATGTCCGGCCATGTTGGCCGTACATTTTCAAGGTCATCTACCCAACTGACCTAATGCATCATTTGATGCAGGATTGGCTCTTGGCCAATGTAGCTTCCAACCAATGCCATATTGGCCTTAGCCAATATGCATATGCGATGTGCCTTACTTGGCACCAGATATGGCCCAGGGCCAAATGCATCTCACCATGCAAAGGAAGCTTTGGATGAAGCTTCATCACAAACAAATGACGCATCTTTTAGCATGCGCCATGCTAAAAACACGGGGTGTTACAAATATGCTCTTAGCCAAAACCCAACAACATCGTGAGGAATATGTTTTTGGCCGAAATCGTACAAGGCCGCGGGAAGTATGCTCTCAGTCATATCACATTTTTCCGCGGGAGTTATGCTCACGAACAAAAGGAAACCCTACAACTAGTTTTCATGGAAAAGGGAACAGATGGCGTTGTCCACACGTACATGCTTGCCTAACATGATGATTGTTTTCGTTGTGATTAATGCTACTACAATAATATTAGCAAAGAAGAATTATTCATATTGAAGTGCTGTTACAAATTTATGGAGGCCTATGCCTAGGGTTTACACCAACACAGAAGAGCAAACAAAAGAAGAAACGTTAAGAAACATACCTAAATTACGCTCGCCTACTTTTGCTGATGTTCTCTCCGCTGTCCCAAGTCTTTGCCGCTAGCACCAAGGTGTGGAAACAAAGACAACGATACAAAAGTAAGGAAGATGGGTAACGCCTTTTATAGGCATGGTGTTTTTGAGTTCAACTAGGGAAGGGTTTCCCTTTTGGGACACGCACAAAAGAAAGCAGCTGGGCCCGCGGTGTTGACGTTCCACGGCGCTAATATCCACGGCCAAAGCCATCAGCGCCATCCGCCACGCCAAGCTAGCCGCGCCATCTGCCACGCCAAGCTAGCCGCGCCCATCCGCCACTCCAAGCTAGCTGCGCCCATCCGCCATCCCAAGGTAGCCGCGCCATCCACCATTCCAAGGTAGCCGCGTCATCCACCATTCCAAGGTAGCCACGCCATCTACCTTTCCTAGCCAACTAGCGTCCCCTTCCGTGTGCCAAGTTGAAATGTCACCTCTGCTGATCAATAGCCAAAGCTGCAGCGCTGATGCCAATACCCCATGGCCAAACCGAATTTATGCAAAACCACCAATACAGGGATCACGGATTCCTCATGCCTTCCGCTAAAGGTTAGTAGAATTTCCTCGGCAATCTCTTCACGTCTTGTCCTTTCGATTTTACTCTTGTCTGTCACCATCTCATGTTTACCCCGCAACAACGCTGCTGTTACGTGCTAAGCATGGGACTTAATGTTGATGATGGTTTTTAGCTTAGGGTTGAAATCGTAAAACCTTATATCTGATATGACGTTACTCTGTAAGGAAACGATGTCGTGAGTGCTAACCTCTCCACCGGCATATTTATTGAGCCGTTCAATATACTTACATGAAATTTATCCAGACTGGCGAATGTAGCAACCATCCCAGATGTTCTGTAAATTTTGGCGCCTCGAATATATTCACTTAATATAAGTTCCTTTGAATGCCTTCTATGCTATGTTCTCCGGCTGAACCCTTAATGTTGATATGGCATGACGATTTGTGTTCGCTCGCAGCAGAGTAGCACGAATTTCCAAATATCAAGGATAAGGTCTTTGCTTAAGGTATTCAATCAGAAAAGCATGCTGCTCTCTGGCAATGAACTTAAAAGAACTTTGTGTCAACACGTAGAGTTCAATCAATTGCCCTGACTAACTTGCAGAAGTTAGGGTTTTGCGCCTCGCGCAGTATATCAGACCTTGCTTGTCGAAATTAATCCAAGGCGAACTAGGTAATCAATCCGCCATGGATTAGCAGGTGCAAAAACTTGCCCAGAATCAGAAAACAGGGAGCCGCAGCAGCAAAGGGAGGTGTGGCCATGCCTTAGGCCAACTGGCGCCACCTGCCATTGGCCACACCCCTTCCTAAACCAACCATATTTCTCTCGACCAATCGTGTCGCCTCAAATTAGCCACACGCACATAAGTTGTGGCTGGGCCCATACTCGCCGGCCCCACTTCCCATCGACCAATCAGGTCGCTCTAAAGCCGCCACACTCTCACCAGAAGTGTAGCCACGCCCATGCTTGGCCGGCCCCTTTCCTCGGCCAATCAAGTCGCTCCAAACTTGCCACCATGCATTAAAGGCCAAACGCACCCTGCCGCGCCACCATACTAACTGGCAAGCCAAACGCGCCTTACCACAACAACATATTGATCGGCATGCCAACATGCCACTCTGCCGCGGTAGCGTGCCACTTTAGCCTTGGCCACGTCGCCAAGCCCTAATTCTTACCACGGCGCCAAAACCTAGCCTTGGCCATGCCGCCAAGCCCTAATTCTTACCACGATGCCAAATCCTAGCCTTGGGCACGCCGCCAAGCCCTAATTCTTACCACGGCGCCAAATCCTAGCCTTGGGCACGCCGCCAAGCCCTAATTTTGGCCACGGGGCCAAACCTTAGCTTTGGCCATGCTACAATGCCACAGGCGTGGCCATGTGTAGATGGTGGATTTTCAACAAAGGACAAAATCGTAAAATCATGATACTGCATGTTTCTGACACGGCTTTCAGGCATGTGATAATTCATATTTTACGATCCATGGTGAATTTGTTTTCGAAAGGCCTCCACTAGCTGAGCATTCGATACCTCGCATTTCATCATGACCTCTATGTAGAATAACGTAATTGGGCGGTTCTCCGTAAGATTGAGAGAAACAACGCCTTCAGGACGTCGGTGATACTCACTGTTCCCTGACTACATGAGAGAGACCCCCCTCTACATAGAAGAACGATTGGGCGGTTCTCCGTAAGATTGAGAGCAATAACGCCTTCAGGATGTCGGTGACACTCATTGTTCCCTGACTATGTAGAGAGACCGTGTATAGATCTAGGCGGTTCTCCGTAAAATTGAGAGCAATAACGCCTTCAGGACTTCGGCAACACTCGATGTTTTCTGACTATGCACCTTTCAGAACAGGTATGACGCTTTAACTGGCTAACATTCCTTCTGTAATAGATTAATTCTACTGTGACATTCATCACTGAATTCCTAGAAGATAATCTATTTTATCTCATTACTCCGATTTCATGATAGAATCCACGGGTCTCATGGAATGGTAGATAATCTCATTACTCCGATTTCATGATCGAATCCACGGCTGATCTCATGAAATGGTAATAACTACTTTTATTACTCCGATTCTATGGTCGAATCCACGATCCCATGGAATGGTAATACTTATTTTATTATTATTCTGAATTCATGGTCGAATCCACAGCTGATCATATGGATTGATAATAATAAACTACTCACTTTTATTGCTCAATTTCATGAATCATTCTCCACTGAATTTCATAAATTAGTAATAAATACTCAACAATCGGGCATCTGGACTACCACTGAGTAAGCCCCATAAAATGGTACAAGTGTACTTGACAATGATGCACGAACGATCACCCAAATGCGCGAACGAGCATCCAAAATATGGAAAAATGAGGAATCCTACACGAAATAGGAGAGAGAAAATAATAACATTAAAATAATAGAGAAGCGCTCATGGGCCGGGCCCACCGTCCGGCCGGCCGGGCCTTAGCCATGGCCGGTCCCATGCTTCCTCCATTATTTTTCCTTATTTTGTTATTTTCATGAACTCATGAAGACTCCTCCATTCTGGCAACTTTCCTTGTTTGAGAAAAAGTCATGGTTTCTCCATATTTTCATGGTTTCATGAGAAATAATAATATAAAATAGGGAAAGGAGTCGCGGGACCGGGCAACTTAGCCGGCCGGCCATGCCTTAGTCGTGGCCGGTCCCACACCTTGCAATCCATAATCTTTCATAAATTTTTATCTCTCTCATCTCATGAAACTTCCATGTTTCAGCAAAAATCATGGTTTCTCCATATTTTCTCAAATATTGCCTAAACCATGAAAAAGCCAAAAGTCAACACGGTCACATGACCGACTAGGCTACTCACGAAAATATATTAAAATATTATTATTTTAATATTCACGGAATATTGATCAAACGGGCATACTTGCTCATTCGAGCAAAATCGAGGATTTCAGTCAAAGACCGAACTCTTCTGAAAATCCAAGATATTGCTCAACGCACATCAAAAAATACAGAAACTCTCAGGACTGAGACATGGGCATTATGGAGACACGGGCATGCTCCCTTGACCGACCAAGGGCGGCTATAAGGCTTGCAACAAGCCGGTCCCACATGTTTTCCTAATTTTGACCTAATTTGCGCAATTGCTCATATTGGGTCCAAACTCTCTTTAAATAACTTGGGATTTGCTCGATCGACCATCAGCTAGTCCCACACCCTCAAGGGCCGGTTTCATGCCTTCTTGTACGGTCCCTCACTTCTCCATAAATTAGGTTTTAATACCTAATGCTCAGACGAGCACTATTTCAATAAATGATGAAATCAGCATTTAATCATCATTCCTTCACCAACCGGTCAACTCAGGACCCTGATGCACGCTCACTCGAGCAATTGGGCATCACATGGACGTCCATAATCCCATGTGGTCAGTCCCTCCTTCGCTCATGACCTATTTTCAGCAATTCGTCAATTAATGAGCAATTGATCAAAATTAGGGTTTCGAACAAATGCTCAACAAATCATCATTCTGAGCAAGTTCAAACACTAAATAAATTTATGTTGATCCAGCAAACCACACGCGGATTAATTATATAATATTCGGTAATCTACCATTATTTTAATTAATATTTTATTGGGTCACGTCACCAATAAATAAATAATTCGTCGAATTGAGCAATACTTTGCTCAGTTGCTCGAATATTGATTCACTAACAATATTCAGTAATTCATCGGAGCAATACTTTCTCAATTGCTCGAATATTGATCCAACTATCAATATTCAGTAATTTGTCGAATTGAGCAATACTTGCTCAATTGCCCAACTATCAATATTCAGTAATTCGTCGAATTGAGCAATACTTGCTCAATTGCTCGAATATTGATCCAACTATCAATTCAGTAATTCGTCGAGAAGTGCTTTCTCAGTTGTTCAAATTTACAATATTCGAGTAATGTCTAACATGTTCCATTGAGCATTCGATCACTCGTGCTCAATTCATCAAAACTTAGATTCACTATCTCAACAGTCAACAACCGACTAATAAAATACATGTATGTCTTGTAGACTCCACGATTCGTGAGACATCAATCACGTCACATGGGGGATATAAATTATGGTTTTGGTCTGGCGGCCTAAGGCATGTGGATTCATCCACGATGAGAACGTGAGTAAGTCGTGCAACGGTTGAAGGAGTTAGCAAAGTAGTGGGTGGACGGTTAACCAATCCTCCGCACGACCTGGAACTGGTTTCACCACGATCTTCCACTTTCCCACTCTTTCACTCAAGAAACCGTCACACTTACAGGGATCAGTGTGTTCATCATTCTTGCAATATAAATAAGTCCAAATCACCTTCCCTCCTACAGACCAACCCATCTCCCTCTTTGTGACCGAATTGACTCTGGAACGGCCATTGACTTGGTTTAGGCCGGAGTCCTACAGATTGATCTCTCGAATCTAAGCACTCCCTTTGCAGTGCATCTGTGTGAGGTTCAGCAGTTTGCTCGGTCGCGGAGTCTTGTCCGCACGCTCGACTCTTCACTTCCCTAAAAAACCAGCAAACCGTTTTTCCCCATCCACACCATGCCACAACGCCACTGGCATGCCGCCATGCCACGGCTACTGGTATGCCACTATGCCGCTATGACATGGCTATGCCACTAGCATGCCGCTATACCATGGCTCCACCAGGCGCGACTATGCCAATGGCGCCACTTCGCTATACTACAAGATGCGGCCATAATCAATGGCCACTCTTCCTCATAAGATGCAATCTCAGCCAGCCAAGTTCGCCACTGGACTGACGGACTTGCGGAAAGTCCTAGGGAACCCGCTATGCTACGGCTACGCCAGGCGCCACTATGCTAATGGCGCCACTTTGTTACACAACAAAGATGTGGCCATAATCAACGGCTACCCTTCCTCACGAGATGTAATCTCAGCCATTCAAGTTCGCCACAGAACTGATGGACTTGTGGCAAGTTTTAGGCGGCCGACCAAGGCAAGCCTAATATCATCACATGTTATTTTCCTATGGCAAAGTCTCTTGACTTTGACTTGCCACACATAGAAACCTGCTACACGTTTTCCACGAAAATACTCGAGACATCAAACATGTCACAAACTGGGGGATACTCATCAGGGTATTGGTCTGGCGGTTTACAGCGTGCGGCGTGCAATACGCCCGTTATAAGAAAGTGTCATAAAGTAGGACAATTAGTGGTGGTGAAAAGTAACGGTGTAAACAATTCATTTCCTTCATCATGGAAGCGTAATGACTGACGGTAACACGAATTTACTTCCCTCATCATGGAAGCATAACGTCTGACGGTTACACGTTACTCTATTCTTCCACCACTCAATCGTTTCCACTTTCTACGAGACCAGGGTACGTTTCAATATGACTTGTATAAATAGACTTTACCTATATTCACCAAATAACAAGTTTTGGTCGGCAACAATACAGTATCTAGAAATGACCTGATAGCTTTCCATTCTGCTAACCAATTTTACTTATGATACAAGTCATAAAACCACACCTTCAGAATCAACTATTCTGGTCTCAACACTCTCTTCGCTTCCCTCCCTAAGACCAACCCTTCTCCTTCACTTTGTGACTGAAGTAAGCCTGGAACGGCCATTTCTTGGTTTAGGCCAGGATTGTACAGATTGATATCTCGAATCAAAAGTACTCCCATGCAGTGAATTGTTTAGGGTTTAGATTCGTTTCTCATCCACACACCCGAAATTACCAAAATCAGCAGAAACGGTTTTCACCCACAAACAATTGCATATTTCAGCTTCTTTACTGCTCTTTCTTCTTGCCTTAAATGAACCAACCAATGTTAATGCTGGTAGGTTTATAACCCTTAATGGCTCAACCAATTTAAGACGTGCGTCGACTAGAGACTCGCCTCCTTCCACTCGTTTTCCCCTGATCATTGAAGACATAAATAGTGAAAATTCTCTAGTGGGTAGAGTTTTCTCAATTTCTATTTTTGATAAGGCTTTCATCAAATACGCTTTAAAATATAGATGGGGACCGAGAATTAAATTCACTATCTCTTTTATATTTGAAAATTTAATTATAGTTGAGTTCATCAAAGAGACATGTGTCTTTAATCCTGGATCATAGACCTTGGCAGGTATATGGTGATGCTTTTCCTATGTGTCCCATTTTATCTGATGGTTTAATAGAAAGAGATGCATTGAAGTTTATATCAGTTTGGGTTCAGCTTTTAAATCTACAGAACTTTCATTATCATGACTGCATAATAGCTAGGATTTGCAAGAAGCTTGGTAGGGTCTCTGAAATCTACCCGCCAAGTGCTATTCCTGAACCAGGTGACCCCCTTTTTGTTAAGGTTGAGCTTAATATTGAAAGACAACTATTGAGTTTTGTTAGATCTAAGGTTGGGACTAACCCTGGATCTGTGATCCATTTCGTTTACATGAACCTTCCACATCGCATATGCCTAACCTGTAATAGATTGGGCCATGTTCAGGAAAACTGTACCATCTTAGAGGATCGTATGCTTAAAGGAATCTATGATAATTCACCCTTCATTGATTTTGATGATGAATATCAAAGTTGGGAGGATGAGTTTAAGGTCATGTTATATGAACAAATCGACTTGGATTTTTCTTCTGATGCATCTTTAAGCTCTCCAGATTTTCTTTCTTATTCTTCTGTTTTTGAAGATAAAAACGATTTTGATCTGGTTGATGCTGATGTTTTTCTCAAACGTCTATATGGACCTGACTCAGCTTTATCTGAAATAGGTGTTGATTTGAAAGTGAGTCAGATAGTTTGATTTATCATTCTGTTGGGCCGGATCTAGATGGATATCCGTCTAATCTGGGTAAAAGACCTTAATTCGGATCTCTCTCTTGTTACTCCTAGCTTTTCTCCTTTACCCGACTATGAGAAATCTCAGATTGGGATTTCAAAACTAGGGCAGATGGTCTTTTAGGGGATTTCGTTGAGAAATCAACCTTCTATCTGGGAGAATCATCTTCTGCTGCTCCGGCGATAATAGATCTCACATCTTCTAATCACACTGATGAACATTTTTTTACTCCGGAAAATGAACTTCCCTTGAAACCATCATTCATAATTACTTTATCATCTTCTTCATGTGAAAATTTTTCTTCAAACGGCTCTTCCGATTCAGAAAATTTGTTAACTTCTTATGTTCATTCTACCGAACCCTTTAATCCTTCTTCTTCTCCTCTGCCTGTTTTAAATATAGAAGTTAATTCCAGTCAAAATGATTTAATCAGTAAGGGTCATTCTTAGGAGTTAACACAAATTTGGAGTCAGTTTCAAATCCTATAGAAGAGAAAATTGTCTCCGTAATGAAGGCTGCTGATGAAGGAAACCAGGGGGCTCGGGTACTTTTCCTAATCTTCATCTCCAGTTTTTTCACTCCTCTTCTTTACTTGAATCAAATATTGTTTGATATTTGTATGGCTATCATATTTTTCACCTATTTTGCTATTAGCATATTTATTATCTGAGCATATACATAAACATAATATGGGTCTCAGTTCTATTTTGCTTATAGATTTTTTTAATTCAATCTTTGATGTAAAATCTGAAATTGCTTACTTCTTTGAAATAGTCTAACTAGATTTTCCTTAGCCTGCTTAGTATCTTTTTACTGTACTCCTTGAGCTCTAGCATAATTCATTTTGCTACTTTTTGAATAATAAAAATTATTGCTTGGAACACATAAGGGTGTGGTACAAAAAACAAACTAGGCAACATTTAGATCACTTAATAAAAACTGAAAAACCAGAAATCTTTTTTTTTGTCTGAAACTGTAGGATCCAAATATCGCAACAACGACATACCAGCGAAAATCTCATCAACAACGATTGCGAGGACGTCATAAAATAATTACATGAATGACATAACAGATGACAACAGTGTAAACACGAGTAAAGTGTGGTAATTTAGCGAAATTAAAGATATTTGCGAAATTAACATTTACAAGCTCGCGAGGTTAC
>JAJJWW010017873.1:0-45216 GCA_023531295.1 Papaver armeniacum
CCGGGTGTTCATGGTCGGTTTTGATTCGGTTTTCAACCAAACCAAACCGAAACCAATACTATCGATTTAAAAATTGAAACCAAGCCAATCCATTAACTATTGGTTAGGTTTTCAAATGTTTTAATGGTTTGGTTTTTCCCAGTCGTTTTTATTAACCAATAATTATGTCAAAACCAAAAAAAAAATTACACTAATTCTGGAAAAAAAATAGTATTGGTTTTACAAAAATTCTGAGATAAAAATAAATAAATAAAATATAAGAGTAGTTAAAACTTCATTTAAATCTAGAGATCAAAGAAGATTTAACTAATGGCGGTGACATCTCTAATGAAAATTAAATCAATGATTTTTTTGTTTATCAATAATCGGTTAGCTTTATTGGTTATTGGTTCGGTTTCTCTATCATACCAAAACCAAACCATTAATCTCGGTTTTTATCTTTTCTAAACCAAAACTAACCATTAGTTAATGGTTAGGTTCGGTTTCCCCCTAATCGGTTTGGTTTGATTCGGTTTTTCCGTTACCATTTCTCGGTTTCTCGGTTAAATCTGTCATGTGACCGATTGTTGCTTACCATCACAAAATGAGTCAACTGGGGAATCGGTATGCTTAACAGCCTAAAACTCACGGTGTCAATCGGGGTCTAAGAACGTCAAAAAAATGTCTTGAGAAATGAAAACCCAGTTGGTGGTCATATTAATGGCCTAAATGGGTGCCCAAACCTACTTGACAATTGTGAATCCGTTAATCATGTTACACGAGGAGGTCCAGGACTCGGCACTTCCCAACAAATGGTAACGGCAAACGATCAACACTTAAATTTGGTATCCAAAATTTTAATGGATGTTATTTGGACTATTCGATTGATAAAGTCTTTCTTTAACCAATATTTCCATGGTTGCATATGAGACAAAAAAAAATTAAAGTCGATCTTGACCATGGGATCACTTAAACAGTGTCCCCTACTAATCCTAATAAACCTTTTTAGCAATCAGGAATATTTTTGTTGCTTTTATTTTTCATTAAATAATAATTTGAATTACAAATCTATTCCAAATAAAAATCTAGTTTCCTTTTTATTTTATATCTCAACTATTTTATTGATTTTCTTTTCCTTTTATTTTTTGTTTATTTATTTATTTATTTAATTTTACTATTATTGTTTTCTTGGACAACCAGACTGATAGGTCCAAAAGTTACATCACTACAGGTATGTGAGAGAGATTTTAGATCTATCGAGGAGATATCTGTTTAACTCAAAACATAAATAATTTAAGAATATATATTAAATAATCAATAAAAAAATAAAAATGAGGGAAAACATTAATGTAAAAGAAAAGATAAAAAAACAATATTTATCTAGGAATTAAAGTTCAGTAAAAACTCCACATAGTGATACTCCATATATTAATAAACTCTTTTTTGTTTTGGTATAATTCAGCTTTCACTAATGAAAATCATGACTACATGGACCTCAAGTTCATCAAAATCAAAAAGTAACAAGAAAAAACACGCTTCTAACGGTACATTAAAAGAAAAGATAAAAAAAATCGATATTTATCTAGGATTTAAGTTAATTAAAACTCCACATAGTGATACTCCATATATTAATTAACTCTTTTTTTTTTTTTTTTTTTGGTATAATTCGGCTTTCACTAATGAAAATCATGACTACATGGACCTCAAGTTCATCAAAATCAAAAAGTAACAAGAAAAACACGCTTATAACTTGGTACATGATTGAAAATTCCGACAAGAAAAGAGAAGCAATTCAAAATCTTGACCTAATATAAGAATGCAAGAAGTAGATTGAATTGGAGAAGATGGTCTTCATAATGTTTATGGACCATTTGATAAATCGTTTTCCGATGAAGTAATGCTCGATGGTATAAGAGTAGTGCAAATTTGTTGGGAGAATCGAGAGTAACTTTGAATCTATCGATGTACTTGAGCAAACTTATAATCAAGATCAAGTAACCATTAAAATAAAAGAATCACCACAAAAGGCGAAGACAAGAATCTCCATGAAGGTGAAGAAAAGAAGTCGTAGTAGCTAACAAAAGCAAAATTAAAACCCTAATAGGAAAGAATCCTTTTATTCTAAAACTAAAATACAAAAAAAACTAATATCCTTGCTCGATCTAGCACCAAATGGTACAGGTTTGAGCGAAGGTGAGTTGGTTTTTTTTTTGGCAGGAGAAGTGGTGAGAGAGGGGAGATGCTAGCTAATAAACTCTATATATTAATAAAATATCATAATCAACTTGACCAATTATAAATAATAATCAATAACCTCCATATTTTAATATTAATAGATTTTTCTAGTCCCTCCATCGGGAATTTCCCTTCATACACACGATATAATTGTCATTATTGGAAACTTACAGGATCTTGATACATCAATATTTAAGATGAAGTAAAATACTAATATGTAGTTGTTTGAGAAAATGATGTACCTTTTTTGATTGTTATTGAACCTTTCGATTTGCGAGATGCGTAAGACCTCATTATTAAGGGCATCTTCTTAATAGAACCAAAACATTTCCAACTTGTCGAGCATGTTTAAAGCTTCTTGGTATGAAACTTTTGGTATCTCTATACTATCATCATCGGGATTATCTCCTTCGTTTCTTGTCTAATTTCACCAATGATTTGTTCTTCGGTTAAAGCATATGCGACTTGTTGCTCATTTGTATGACTAATGAAGACGTTCGTATTCATTATCATTTACATACTTTAAATTAGCAAAAGAAATCATTCTTGGTATATCTCCCTATATTAATAAACTCTGTTTGTGGGTAAAATCGGTCTGCTAGTTTTGGTAAATTTTGGTGTGTTGATGAAAACTTGAATCCAAACCCCAAACAAATGCCCGCACCGGGAGTACTTTAGATTCGAGAGATCAATCACTGTACAATCCGGCCTAAACCAAGAAATGGTCGTTCCAGTCTTGCTTCGGTCGCAAAGTGAAGGAGAAGGGTTGATCTTAGGGAGGAAGCGAAGAAGGTGTTGAGATCAAAGTGGTTAACTGCGAAGGTGTGGCTATTTTATGTGTATCGAATATGGGCCGGCTTGCGGAATGTAAGCTATCGATTCTTTGGTTTGGATCTGTGTTGATAACACTTCTTGTGTTGTTGTTAACCAAAAGCTGTTGTTGTTTGGTCGAAAATAGATAAACCTATTTATACAAGTCATATTGAACGCAAGCGACCTCGTACAAAGTAAGAGTAGTGAGTGATAGAGAAGTGGGGTTATGTGTAACCATCAGGAAACCACGTTCCCACTATGGAGAAACTTGTTAGTTTACACCCACTACTTCTTGCCGCCACTAAGCGCATTGCTTTCGACACTTTCTTATAATGGGCGGGTTGCACGCTGTAAACCGCCATACCAATACCCTAATGAGCATCCCCCAGTTTGTGACATGTTTGATGTCTCGAGTGTTTTCATGGAAAACATGTAGCAGGTTGCTATGTGTGGCAAGTCAAAGTCAGGAGACTTGCCACAGGATAATAGCATGTGATGCTATTTGGATTGTCTTAGTTGGTCGCCCAAAACTTGCCTGAGGCCTTGTCAATTTTGTGGCGAATTTGACTACCGAGATCGTAACTCATGAGAAAAGGGTGGCCACGATTATGGCCACATTCTCGTTGGCGCGATGGTAGCACGGTGGCATCATTGGCATGCCAATGGTGTAGTGACATATAGCGGCATGCCGGTGGCATAGTGGCGCTGGCATAGCCATGGCGACTATTTTGGCATATTGGTGTTAGACCCAAATATGGCTCAGACAACATTGGCCATGTTGCTATATCAGACTTAAGGACTTAGGAGAATTACTTGACCTAGTTGGCGTGGCAAATTTAGCTAAAGTAGGGTTTGGCATATCGAAACCCTAATTAGCGCGTGTGGCATGGCCGCGGCACGGGTGAGCGCTTTTATGCAATCGGTGCCATGGCCACATTAAAGGAATTATGGCAGGCCATAATATGGGAATAATCACAGGTGCAAGGATGGTCGCAGGTGATTATAGAATGTCGTCGTTTTTTTTTAGGGTGTGGCGGGTCCCACATGGCTCGTGGCATGTTGTGGGGCCAAAGTGGCGTAATTGGGCCATTCGAAATTGGGTTTCGACTAATGCCACTAAGGCGGAGCCGTGTTTGGAATACCCTAATTGGAATATGTTATGGCGTTTGGCCACAACAAGAAGTGGGTAGCACGTTGGCGCGCTATTCATGAGTACGTTGCCCGTTCGGCATGCTTGTGCGGCAAAGTGGCACCGTTTGGCATGTTTGGCATGCCAATTAGCGTTTGGCGAGGCATGGCATGTTCGGCATGTCACTAGTATGTCGGAGCGGAATGGAACGTTTGGCATGTTTGGCATGCCAATTAGCGTATTGGCGCAATTTGGAAAGCCAATTTGGCATTGTGACCATCGGCGCAACTTTACCTCTTTGATACTCGTGGAAGGTTTAGAGCAACGATTGGTCGATGAAAAATAGGGCCGACCAAGCATGGGTGTGGCCACACTTCTAGTGTGCGTGTGGCGAATTTAAAGTGACCGATTGGTGAAATTGGAAATAGGGGCAGTTCGAAACGGCATGGGGTGTGGCCCTTGCAAGTGGCTTCGTCGGCCTATGGCATGGCCACACCTCCCTTTGTTCTTTGCTCATATTATGCTCATTTTATTCCTTGTTTTACGATTGTGGGTAGGATTTTGCACCTACTAATCCATGGAGGATTAATTACTACAGTTCGCATAGGCTTAGTTTCGACAGACAGTCTAATATACTACGCATGGCGCAACACCTAATTTTTGTAAATTAGTTATAGGGTAATATACGAATCTTGTGAATTATCACAAAATTGATTGAATTCTATGTGTTGACACAAAGTTCTTTAAGTTTATTGCCGAGTGCGGTATGCTTTTAGATTTAATACTTTTATGCAAGGACCTTAACCTTGATACTTGGAAATTCGTGCTACTCTTTGTGAGTGAACACAAATTGTCATGCCATACCAATATTAGGGGTTCCGCTTGAGGGAACATAGCACGGAAAAGCATTAGTGTGAGTCTTATATTAATGAATAATATAGAAGGTATGCCAGAAATTCTGAGAACATGTGGGATTGTTGCTACATGCACCATTAGGTAAATTTCGTGTGAATATATTGAATTGCTCAATAAATACGACGGTGAAGAGGTTGAACACTCATCACTATTACATAGCTCTGTCTCTTTGCGAGTGACATCATATTAAATGCGGAAATTTACAACTTTAGCTCCCTGAATTAAAAACCACCATCAACATTAAGTCCCTTGCTTAGCAATGGTAATGGTGGCATTGTTGCGGGGTAAGCATGAGATGGTGACAGACAAGGATAAAAAAAATCGAAAAGGCAAGACATGAGAAGATTACCAGGAAAATTCGATTGACCTTTGGCAAGAGGCATGAGCAAGTCTGCAATCTTTGTCTTGGCCGTCTTGCCACTTGAGTCTTGGTGCCATGTAGTGTTGGTGCGTGAGCCTTGAATACAAAGACGAGTGTTGGTGCTTGGAGCCGTCGGCACTATAATGTATCGAGGCAATATGCATGACAACACGAGTAGTGAGTCTTGAGGAATTTGACGTCTCGACACTAAAAAGGAGAATGTGTTGAGGCGGTATGCCTTGCAACACGGTGGTGAGTGTTGAGGAATTTGAACGTCTTGCACAGAGAGGAAAAATGTGTTGAGGCGGTTTAACGGCAACACAAAGAATGAGTGTTGAGGAATTTGAACGTCTCATCACTAAGAGGAAAAATGTGTTGAGGCAATTTGCACAGGAAACAGGTGGTGAATGTTGAGGAATTTGAACATCTAAACACTAAGAGGAGAGATGTGTTGAGGCGGTTGTTTGACAACACATTGATGAGTGTTGAGGAATTACAACATCTCAACACTAAGAGGAAGTATGTGTTGAGGCAGGTTTGCACAGCAACCAGTGATAGTGAGTGTTGAGGAATTTTCACGTCTCAACACTAAGAGGAGAGATGTGCGCCTTGATTTTCACGGCAAACACGGTGATGAATGTTGAGGAATTTGAAAGTATCAACACTAAGTGGATGTATGTGTGGAGGCAGTTTACACAGCAACACAGTGAGTGAAGTGTTGAGAATTTTCACGTCTCAACACTAGAGGAGATATATGTTGGCGGTTGCTGGCAACACATGTGTGGTGAGTGTTGAGGAATTTGAACATCTCGACACTAAGAGAAAATGTGTTGAGGCGAGTTTTCTGGAAATACGGTGGTGAGTGTTGAGGAATTTGAACGTCTCAACACTAAGAGGAAGTATGTGTTAGGGGTTGCACAAGCAACACTGAAGTGAGTGTTGAGGAATTTTCATGTCTTAACACTAAGATGAGAGACGTGTTGAGGCGTTTGCATTTGGCAACTTGGTGATGAGTGTTGAGTAATTTGAACGTCTCAATCTTGAAATAACATAGGTCGTCTAAATAGGTTTGAATTTTAAGAGTGGGTCTTAATCGTCCCTAATCGGCAATGGAGTCTTAGTAGCACTTCTAGGGTGGAAGAACTTGTTGATGAACTCGATCTTGAACTTTGTTGATGTTTTTGTTGTTGTAGTTGAAGTAATACTTGTCGTCACGAGTAGGCGTTGTTCTTTTGGAAAGAACAAACACCCTTATCTTGATAATCATCAACCGAAGGAACATAAAAGGGCCACATAATTTTTGTTTAAAAGCAAACTAAATCAATGCGCAATGCGCATTTAGCAATGAGGGGATTATGCGAAGATCCAACCAAGGTTTTTAAAAACATGTAATGCGGAGGACAAAACCATATTAGGAGGCCAAATATATTTTATATGAAAACAAACAAAAACGAGGTGGATCACTACACATAGCAATGATGGGATCTTGAAAAGATCCAACCAAGTTTTTGTCTAATATACACAAATTTAAGTAACATGTGTGTTGATACACGAAAATAATCCATCCTAAATAGACGGCACCTTTAGCCTATCAAGGGTCCCTTTTAGGATGAGGAGATAGGGGACTAGGCCTAACCCACTAAGATGGGATAGTTCTAGTCCATCTAAGATCATATTCGAGTTAGGGGTGCACATGGACCGTCCAAACCGGCCGACCCGACTTAAAAATCCCAGAACCAACCCAGACCGATGTTGCTTACGTACATATCGGTACTTGCATAAAAACACCGAGCTATTTAAGTCTACTCGGTTATATAAAGATACGACCGAACATCATCGAGAGCAAGCCGATCTAAAATATCAAAGGTTTATAAAACCATAATACCTACATATAAACACATATCTTATATACTCGGTCCACCACACCTACACTTGCATTATTCTTCCATTTTTCTTTCTCAAGCAAAACTAGGGCTCAGTCTCTGAAGAGGCGACTCTAAAAGCATCTGAACTTCAACCTTCTTCCATCTACTTTTAGTCTACGACACATCTCCTACATCACCATCATCATCCCCAAGTGTTGCCGAATTTGGTTGAAAATCAAATGGACTCCACAGTAATGAGGGTTAGTTTGATTGTTGATTGATTTTTATTAATTGAATTACTGTTATTAATGGGGTTTGGTTTGATTTTGAGATTCTCTTTAATTGAGAGATACTCTTATTAATGGGGTTTTGTTTGATTTTGTGTTTTGATTAATTATCATGTGATTTGATATCTCTTATGGTGGATTTTGTTTTTGTAGTCTTATGTAAGGAGATTAAATCTAGACAGGATGGTGGCAATGATTTTTGTTTCTTGTGGTACATGATTACCCAACTTTCTCAAGGTTAATGTCGATTAATAAAAATTGTAAAAATTGTTTGAATTAAGTGGTTTTCTTCGTATAAAAAGAAAAAATAGAATAAAAATCATTGATGATCGAAGTTAAGTAAACCGAGAACCGAACAATACCGATCTGACTCTGGATCAGCCGGTTTATAACCGACCCGAACTATAACTTCACTATTAGTTGGGACGACTCAAATATTAACCGATATATACGGTTCTATGGTTGGTAGGGTACAACACCGACCCAAACCGACCGTTGTGCAACCTTAATTAAGGTAAATGGGCTTCAACTCAAGAGGAAAGCCTCTTAGGGTTTAGCATTAACTTAAGGAAAGGGGAAATGGTAGTTTAGTAATATGTTAATCTTATGGGCATTTATTCATAAAATAGTCATTATAAAAGGGGAAAGAAGGCACACTTATTGAGATATCATTAACCCACCACTACTTCCCATAAACCTATTTACTCCTTGGGAGTACTTTTTGTGATTAGGGTTAGTTCCTCCTTCTCACGTTTTACCCTATTAACATTGCGACCACAGTAAGAATAAATATTTGTATTAATTAATTTTGTGTTTTTAGGTAATAAATAAAGCTCGGAGAAACTGAGGAGCCAAAAGAGCGAAGAATTGGAGTCGAGCATCTATGGAGCAGATAGCGAAAGCCGCGCGCGTGTCGGTTGCAACCCAACAAGGAAGACATGGGCTTGAGCTGGGCAGAGCCCGCGACCGGATCGAGCCCGTACACTCCAACCGTTGAGATTTCGTTCTCCCACATCCAACGCTCGCGCTTCCACGCGCATCAACTCTTGATGTCTGCGCTCAACACCAAAACAATTAAACACTCCTTGGATTCGAGGATCTTTGACTAAATCCTACGCTCGCTGGAGCCTTCCCATCAAATTTCGATGCATCATTATGCCCGAATCACCCAACACCCTATGCCCTAATCAACCTACCCATTTTCTCTCATCCTTCTCTCGCTTCTCTTCCCTCTGCAGAGCTCCGGCTCCTCCCCCATGCCACGAGCCGCACCATCACCACCATCCCTCTTGTCACCATCATCACCATGACACGCAGCCAACTACCACCCCTATTCCGCCACACACCCAAGTTGTGTTTATCTCTAAAATAGCTTCTCATAACCCTAGAAGCTATGTTAAAGATAAACAAGACTAAAGGTTCTCTCATAAATCAATCAAAGGGAAAGAGAAGCATGAGTAGAGCCAACAAGCTGATTGAGAGAATGGGTGAAGTGTTTTCGATTTATTTTCTCTTTAATTTCGATTTTGGGAATTAGGGTTATGTATTTTGGGTTGCATGTATAAATAGGAAGTGTTGGTGGATGTTAGAATCATGCAGGCTAGCCGGACGTCAATTAGCTTTTCTTTGTGTTCAATTTGTTCTTGTTATGTTTTAATTTACATTTCAGGGTGTTGTTGAAACCCTAGATAAAATGTTGAGTGAATCATATTGTTGTTGTTATTATTATTGTGCCTCATAGAAGTAGAAGTATGATTAGCCCATTAACCCAATTCTCCTGTGATTGTTTGTCTTGAAGAAGACAGCCAATACTAGGGGAGAATTAGAGTTAAAAGTTAATCAATTCTACATTAGAAACTTCCAGGGAAGAAGACAGATGCTTAATAGAATAGGAATGTTGATTAGTTAATTAACCAAGGAATCTGTGATAGAGTGGTCGGTTGTCAATCCGTCAAATATAATTTCACTTTCTCAATCAACTAAATATAAATATAGTATGCGATAAGAAAGAGTTCGTATCCACAGAGAGGCGTTTGTTGTTATCAATTTTCAGTTTCTAAGTATCCCAAGGTATGTTTGTTGTATTTAAGCAAATAAAAGTAATTAAAAGCAAAATAAGTAATTGGAATTATCAATAAGGAAGAATATTGGTCAAGGGATAGTATCATTCACAAACATGTATTTTCATCAATGATTAGAATTGGTATTTAATCGTATTTATTAAAAGTCCTAGGATATCTTGATCGCAAGTATAACCGTTAATTCCACGATTTCATCACAACCACATTAAAAGATGCATATGTGAATTCTTAGGTTAAAGCAACCTAAAGTGTAAAGCACAATTAAGTTTAACTCCCTAAAAGCATTAAGATTTATGGAATAAGACTCATCAATGCAAGCGAATGTGTAAAAGCACTAAACGTTTTAACAAAGTTATGATTCACTTGTGACTAATAGGATATATCACTATAAGCACTAATCACAATTATGCTACTTAGAATCGGGGATAAACAACGTTTTCGTATTGAAAACCCTAATATAGCTCTAGAGATGAACACAAATCGGATTGATTAGGACTCAACCTAACAAGTTTTCAAATCTTATAACACTATTAATTGTGAATCACAAACAATAATTGCGAGACAAAACTAATTCATTGAATCAAAAGCATGTTGAGAAATCAACTTTTATCCCATAACCAATAAGATGTTTAGCTACTCATAGCTATGGAGTTCATCATCATCAATATTCAATAATAAAACAAGGAAGAAGAAGAACAAAACCAAACCCTAGAAGCGTAAACAAAAACGGCTCTCCAAAATTCCAAGAAAAAGATATATCTTAAGTTGTAGAAGACCTTCCCTTTTATAGCTTTCTCCAACTTCTAAAATTAGGTCTAGTCTTCAAAGTCCATTAGGTGAGAATCCACCAAGCCCACAAGAATGAGAAACTTGAGTGCAGAAAATCGCCCCAAACGGTGTGAGAGTACGGGATTATGGCGTGAATGCAGTAGGAAAGTCGCCCCAGGAAAACAGCTCGGTGACAGCAAAATCCGCCGGTCACCGGTCAACGGGATCGGATCGGGTCAACAGGTTGACCGCGAGTCAAACTTAGAGTTAGAGCAAATCGGTGAGTCGAGGCAGTTCATCCCCGAATCGGTACGATCGAGACTTCAGTGGCCGAGTGACCTTACCCGGGCTTGTTGCACGACCGAACTCTCCCCAGTGTAACTAGCCATGATAGGTGCTTTCCTTCCTCATTTGAGTCATGGCCAAGATGGCCCCGTGCTCCAACTCAATGGCACTACCTAGCCAATTCAGTTCACCAGCAAACTCCTTGGCTTCTCATCTCAGTCTCCATCTCGAGTCATCGCAATCGACTTCCCTACTCACGACCAACGAACCCACCGCAATCAAAGACCAACTCTCACATTCATATTGCACGGCTGCAACTCGGTTCACCACTCTGCCCGACCAATAACCATCTGCGCCATATCCCTCATGCCCGAGACCAACTTAACCCTACTACTGCATCAACTGACTAATCAATTTCGGCCTCCTAAACATACATCTAAGTCATAGTTGCTCAAGCATTTGTAGACCCCTTCCCACTTCATCTTATCAACCTAAAATTCTCCATTTCACCAAGAATCAGAATCTTACTTACAGGTCTACGTGTACAAACACGGCTTCATTAACCCTTCTATGTGACACCATTAGCACCATCGCCTTGGTTCTTCAACTCATTTATAAACCACCAATACTAGTCGCTTCAATGCTTCATTCACACGACATAACATCAACCTAACATTCATAGTTTGCACTGCAGCTTTTGGCCACCTAACTCAAGACCAAAATTCCAATGTAATCCGCAATTCTCAATGGCATCGCAAGCCCCAGTTGCTTCTCTTCCTCGTCAATCACCAACCAAATGCCTTGCCTCAACTTCAACATCCATCAGGCTCAGGTCTTCCACGCATTCCTTGCCTTTCGACCAGACTGTAAAGCATCACCTCCATTCTCACCGCTTAACACTTTGCACACAACCATCGACCATGACTTCAACGACTATGACTTAGCCAGTGCAGCTCCATGTAGCTTCAATATCGATTGCAGACGTCCATTCTCTCTATATCAAGTCCCCCCGCAATACTACAGCCCATGCCTACAAATCAAACCCACGCTTCGCCAGCATCAACAGCCATACCCGATCTAACATTGCCCACAGAATAATGCACATTGACCCACATACCACCAATTTCTACGACACTTGTAACTTTACAAAGACACACCACACGCGACAATCATCATGTCACGGCCCGGTAAAACACCTTCACTAGCAACAACTACCACAACAAGACCCATCTCTCGCTCTTGATTATTTGCTCTGATCCTTATCTCGAAGATCAAACCGCGATCATCAACACCTTCATTTGTGACCCAGCAGCTCCATTATCTCCCTGGACTGCAGTTCAGATCTGTCCACCTTCAACTCCATTCTAACTCAGCAAAACAGCAGCTGTATCTCACTGCAATTCGAGTTCCAGTGTCAACATCAAGTTACAAGACCCTAACCTCAATCTCCATCTCCTCCAGGTACCCATTGCAGCATCACACTCACAGATACATCTCAGGCCTCTCAAAATCCATAACAACAGCACCTTGAATCAAAACCCCAACTCTGACTCTACCCATATGAAACAATCTATCAAATAATCCATCTATATGGTTTTCAATTGAAGCTCAGAGAACCAATTCGACAGATTCATCTCAAGGGTTGGTTGAATACTCATTTCGATCTCCATCTTCTCCCTGTTGTTCTCAGATTCGAACCCCTTTCTCTCTCGGTTTATCAACCAACAAGCCGAGCTTCATTGATTCTCTGAGCTCTTTCTCCACTCTCGATTTCAATACTCAGGTGCTTCCATTTCCTCTCTCCTCTGATAAACTCAGATATGCCGCCCTCACAGATGAAAATCGATGAAGAAGAAGAAATAAATTTCCTCTCTGAATTTTAGGTTGTGTAGGAAAAAGGGATGGATATGTCCACCCCAGCTGATGGGATAAGGGACAACCATCTCACACATAGCTTGTCGGTTCCAGAGAACCAACAGCCTAATTCTCCGTTCGATCGTCGGTTATGGAAATCGACACTTCATTCGCCACCTCTTCCTTGCGCAATCTCAGCCGGCTCCATGTCTTGCTTATGAATTGACCTCCTCGCTCCATTTAGCTCCAATTGAACGTTTTCTTCTTATTTCACTCCGCGCGACTCCAGAGTACCTAATAACTCAAAAACACACGTAAAGTACATAATTCACAAGAAAAATAGCAAAGAAAGCATAAACTCTATATAGTAAATACGGGTGTATTCTACACCTATCATAGAGTGTACTATAAAAAGACACTCTATACTAGGGATGAATTAGGAAGATTAGTAGATACATCATACCTTAAAATCTTCTTTAGGAAAGTATAAGAATACAACCTCAGTGGATTACCTTAGCATAGGGTCTAGTGGTGAAAACAACTACCCCGGTGCTCTCCAATTAGTCATAATCTCATTTAATTGCCTTAGTTTAGTGTCACATTTCCATCTCGTCGCTTCGACAAAACCAATTATTTGAGTTACATACCCCTGTTTTGTCACAATACTTCGCCAGAACTCAGTTAGGTAAACCATAGATCATACTTAAGCACACCCTAGTCCTTGTGGGATCGACAGTACTTGCGTCTCCGGGAGAGACGCCGTGCATTTGCGTATAACATGTAGGCTTAAAATTATACACCTTTAGAGGGCCTACCAAAGTTTTTGGCGCCGTTCAAAGGGGACGCAGCGCGTGCCACCATTGTTGTTCTTTTTTTGTCTTCTTGAATTTTCTCACCTTGTACATATTCATTTTGAATTGTTGTTTTAGCCTTTATTAGTGTAACTTAGTTAATTTGGATTGCTTCTTATATCGCATTGTAGTTAACTTAGCCGTATATTTACTCATCTCGCATATTTACTTATTTGCATTATTTCTCTCTCGTGGCTTGAGTTTGTCCAATAGCTCACCCGCATCATTCTTGTCTTTGCATTATTGTCTTGCTTATCTATCCCGAGAACTAAAAATTTCTCTTGAGCTGGCAGTCTTCCGCGCTACGAGCCAACCAAAGGAAGGCAAGGAAAAGCCTCAAGTTTGAGCTTAGCTCGTGATTGAACTATAATTGACCCTTGCATTGCTTTGTGAGTGAGAGTCTTCTTGAGCAACCGAGCCAAATCAGACCTGTTGATCTTTGAGACTTGAGGTTAGTATCTGAGCATTATACGCACCGAGAATAAGGTAAACCCTAAACTTCCTGTATGCCACAGAAAATTGTGCTTGTGTGCCTAGTGAGTCATCTCGCCTTGTGCATTGCTTTGTGCCTAGTGCATTGCTCGGTGAACTTCTTGGCCAATACAAGGCCTCGGAGTTGCAACCCTTAACTCCCACTGCCATTCAGGCACACGGCTCCGCCCCTTTGTGTGAGGCGTGTTTGCGAATTGCTGGCCTATGCTTTGTGCGAACCATGAATATACTCTTTGCTTAGCTGCGGCCCTCAGAGTCTTTGAGCTTGGAACCAGCCTAACTTCAGCTAAACCGGTTAGCCGAGTTACTTTTGTTGCATAACTTCGTGCCCATTACCACCTTGCGCATAGCTTGTATCACCCTACGCATGAATCTCTTGGCATGAATGTATGAAAACAAGTTTGCTCTGCGAACCCTTGAGTTGTAGTTGAGGTTCGAGGTGTGTTGCAATTTGGCTAGCTTGGTCGCATCACCCTGATAACCCATGCCCAATGCTAAGTATGATAATTTGAGCCTTACAAAGCCTTGTACCTGAGGCAAAACCCCCAGGCTCACCCAAAGAGTATTATCTTACCTCGTTAACTTGCTAGCCCCGAGCTACAAGTTTGAGCAAACCTGAGCTTAAGTGGAACAATCCACCCGCTATGCAATGTTTGTAAAATGTGCAATTTGTGAATCTGTTGCATGCCCCGAGCTTCGATCCTGTGCCTTGTTTGAGACCCGTTGAAACAACTATGTTGCTTCGTGCATCTTGCACCAATTTTAGCATCTCACCCGCACCTTGCACTCTTGCTTTGTTTACTCACACCCTTTGTCACAGCTCACCAATCTACCTATTTAACTCGGAGCCTAAAATCAATAGAACTCCAACCTTGACCCATCAGCTTTACTTCACGGGTTGTTTACACAAACCCGGGGCCGTCTGCACAAACATCGAGACTCATCTAACCTGGCTTTCTGTTTTGCACCAAACATAAGCCCACAAAACCAAAACATCTGGGATGTGCGGTTCACTGTCTTGGCCGCTCTGCCCTAATTAGGCTCTCTTCTGGGCCATCCCAATCAAACTGGTCATAAGATAAAACTCAGCCCACATCTTTGGGCCATTCAACCTTAGGCTTTGCACAATCCGGGCGTCTTGTTACCACAACACAGGCTCACCAAATTGAGCCAACAACCAACAAATCCCAAACAAACCAAAACTCACTAAAACCAAATTGAGCCACAATGAACCTTTGGGCTTCCCACATAAACCAAAGCTCCCAACAAAACCAAATGAATCCCACCAAAACCAAATCCCAATAAACCAAAGCCCACATAAACCAAACTAAATTTTGAGTTCAATTTGAGTACTAAATCATGACGGGATTTTAGTGCATAAGGGATGGAAACAAATCCCTTAGAGAGCGTGCTTAAGGAACGCTTCTGGGATGAACTCATACCATAGTGATTTTAGGAATTTTATGAGCCTTCTCGGGATACGACCTCACATACCCTAATCACTATGAGCATGCATCATCCACCGAGGTTGAAAATGAACACTTTCCTCATACCCGAGTCATCACTTCTAGATCAATTCAAGCTCAAGTTTGCTCGCTTTAGAAAGGCAATTACATGAGCGAGTCCAAATCTAATCCCCACAGGCAATATGAAATGCATGCTTGTGACCTTATGTGGTGGCTTAGACCACCTGCTGAAT
This sequence comes from Papaver armeniacum, assembly GCA_023531295.1. Classification (NCBI taxonomy): domain Eukaryota; kingdom Viridiplantae; phylum Streptophyta; class Magnoliopsida; order Ranunculales; family Papaveraceae; genus Papaver; species Papaver armeniacum. The sequence continues at coordinate 15,615 of JAJJWW010017873.1, forward strand.
CTTATTATATTTTGCATGATTTTAGGCGGTCTAGGAAAACCATGATTATCCAATGTACGAAGTGTCACAAAGTGACCATCTTGGCAACTATTGGGACCATAATCAACCTGCACACATGCATCATTCACCACGGTGGGGAGATGAACAATTTTATACTCCCTAAACTCCTAGTTTGCAATCAATAATGGAAACACTCATGGGCAAAATGCTAGGCTTGAAATGAATGCAATGCATGACCATCCATATAGCAACATGTCCTAATTTCCTTCTCTAGTGAACCTCATGCACAACCATACAATGAATATCCATATGAGAATGCATACCCACTAGTGAAGACTCTCCTTCAATAGAACAACTCAAGATGATTCTTCAAAGGAAACTCGATTGAGTTACAAAATGATAGGATTGAAAATAGTGTTTCTAGTCTTACTCATGCAACTAACATTGAATACGAACCTAATCCGGAGGTAGATGAGTATACTAAAAATACTACAATTTTGAATGGAGAAATGAATTCTTGCTATGATGATGATGATGAATATGAAGAGCATGTGTATTTTGAAAATGTAGTAGAATCTTTAGGTTCGGAGACATTAAGTGTCTCTCTTCTGTGAACCCTATGAATAATGCTTCTTCGATATTCATGCATGTGATGTTAATGTGGAACTTGTGGAATTGTCCTGTGAAAATGAGCCTGCTTTACCACTGTTTTTGACCAGGAATAGCTGGAATTGTCTGTGAATACGAGATGATTCAATGCATGTGCCTAATTCCATGCCTAGGTTACAACATGATATCTCTCCTAGTCATGTTATCGTGAGACTCGATAATGATTATGACATGGAGATTGATGAATTGTTTTATGCGGTGAACATGATTTACCTTCTTGACTTTAGGAAAGTGTGTGGCCAGTACAAATGATCTTATACATGAAAACAACTTAGATGTACCTAACCTCTCCCGAGTCACAAATTGAAACTCCTCCACCAAACCTAGGTGTAGTTTGTAACAAAATTGCAAAACCAACTTTTCTCGAAAATGCCTAACTTAGGCCTAGAGCTTTGTGCTTCCCAAGTCCTCTTGGACTATTTTGCATCAAGTATAACACTCTTAAGGAGCCACGGTTGGAATGTGTATGTCTGCCTATAATTAGCAAAACTCATTTCGAGTTAGACCTTTTGCATGATGTACCTTTAAAATTGCAAGATTTTGTTCACACAAAACACACTGTTCACAAGTTTAGGTTTGGGGAAACTCATTCTCATTTGCGGTCTTACTTGCACTCTCATTTTATTTCTGTGTAAGGTTGTTAATGTGTGTATATATTTTCTATTAGGTTGATCCTCAACTCTTTAGATTGTTAGTGTATGGTGAATTTTCATTGTATATATCGGTAGGACTTGTTAAATTTTCTTTTCTTGAATGGTTGAGTCTTCATGCGCATATATTATGCTAATCCGATATGATCTCCGTTGAGAATGTTGGATTCTAGCCTTGACTAAAGAAGCTCAACCTTGCTCTGCCGACATCCAGGTAATCTCTTCCCTTTTCTCTTATCAAAGATAGTTCTCTCGGTATGTGGATCGTTTAAATTTTTCTCTATATGTAGACACATTGAGGACAATGTTTGATTTAGGGTTTGAGGGTGCATTTGCATTTAGAGTTTTTAGTCTTTTATTTTACCTTTTATTTTCAAAAAAAAAAAAAAAAAAAAAAAATTAAAATTAAAACTCTTTTTGTAAAAACCTCCAACTTTTAGAGATTTTAGAGTCACTAGCATGCTTCTAGCTATGTTTACGTAGAGAATCTGACCGAAATAACAAAAGTTAAGTCTTAGGAGAACACAATCGGGTTTCTTAGTTGATTAGAGCGTTAAAGTTGGATTTAACCATACCGGAGAGCGAATTAGGTGTTGTTTAGATATTCTGAGAGTAGAATTGTGATCACCATAGTGGAGACTACCCATTTTACATCAAGTGAGGCACCAACCTTCAATTTTTTGCAACTTTCTAGAAAAGTTGTTAGAGTGTGTGTCACCGTCACGTAAATTCCAGGGTAGAATGAGCTAGCCACTTCGCACCAATTTCAGCACTACTTTTGATCTCTTGAGTGCTAGTTTTTGTCAATCATGAGGGTGACGTCTAAAGATGAAAACTCCTTCTAAATACCGATTTGCCGTTAGCATCACTCTCTCTCTCAATCAGTAGTTCCATAGAAACACATCATCGTCAGCAAGCGGAGCAGCATCAGAATATTGAAAGAAAAATTGATAGAGTCCAAGGTTTATGTGCAACAAAGAAAAGAAAATAGGATGAGAATTAATAAAATTTATAAAATCAAGACAATACAAGTTGTGGAAAAATTGAGTGATAAAGTCCTTTGTCCATGGAGTTAGTTGTGTCATTATTTGTATTTTTACCATCACTTTTTGTAATCAACAAAAATCAAAAAAAAAAATATATATATATATATATATATATTGTAGTTTATTTTTGCTACCACCATGGTAAAGAAGAATTTAAAAAGAAAAAATCCAAACAACAAGGAATTTGAGTAGAAAAGTTAAAAATTGTCAAGTTTTGTGAAGTTTAGAAGTTCGTCATCAACATTTGAAGACCGAAGACCGAAGATTGAAGACGTTTCTATGGTTCCTATGAGAGTGATATTAATTGCCGATCGGGTGAGAAGTGAGTGAGTACTCCCACCCCTTGCTAATGATTGGATTTCCTTTCTTAGAGATCGAGAAAAGATTCTTTTGTCCACACTTCGTGAGTCTCCGATTCTATTTCGAAGGTTATCCTTCTTACCTACAACGTGTGGGGATTTCTCCTTTATTCCTTTCACATGAGAGACTAAAAGCGATCTTTTGAGTGCAATTATCATAAAACCTAATGGTGAGGGCGGAAGTTGAGACTTATGATCACAATCGAATCAATTCTTTCATATGGTATGGTTACTTCTCTTCAAGACTTAAGGATGAGAATGCGTTCTTCGATAGTTCTAACTTCGCTACTAGCATGCGTAAACTCTATGTCCTCATAGATTCTTGGATGCTTGATACTCTTTTACACTCGAAGTTGGAGAAGGTTTTGTGGGTACACCTCCGGTAAACCCTCACGAGACTACAACTCGTCCAATGGGGACACCTAGGGGTTTAAAGGCTTAAAGTACATACGCTAAATGCATTCGAGACCTGCGCATGTGGTATAGTTAGATTTCTTATTTTCTCGTTTCACTTGAGGACAAGTAAAATTCGAGTTTGGGGGTATTTGATGAGTGCCAAATAGTGCATATTTATACCTTTTTTATTGGCATTTTACTCATCTTTTGCGCTTAGAATCGATATTATCCTGCATTCGTGTTTTCTTTGTTTTCAAGAATAAATATTTGTATTAATTAATTTGTGTTTTAGGTAATAAATAAAGCCTCGGAGAAACCGAGGAGCCAAAAGAGCGAAGAATTGAGTCGAGCATCTATGGAGCAAAGATAGCGAAACCGCAATAATCAGTTGCAACCCAACAAGGAAGACATGGGCTTGAGCTGGGATTCGAACCCGCGACCCGATCCGAGCCCGCACACTCCAAGCCGTTGAGATTTCGTTCTCCCACATCCAACGCTTGTCTGCTTCCACGCGCATCAACTCTTGATGTCTGCGCTCAACACCAAAACAATTAAACACTCCTTGGCTGCTCGTATCTTCCTCGCTAAATCCTACGCCGCCGGAGCCTTCCCATCAAATTTCGATGCATCCGCTATACACCGAATCACCCAACACCCTATACCCTAATCAACCTACCCATTTTCTCCATCCCCTCTCGCTTCTCTTCCTTCGCAGAGCTCCGCCCCTCCCCCATGCTCTTTGTACGCACCATCACCACCATCCCTCTTCTCGTCACCATCACCACCATCGACACCGCAGCCAACTACCACCCCTATTCCGCTCACACCCAAGTTGTGTTATCTCTAAAATAGCTTCTCATAACCCTAGAAGCTATATTAAAGATAAAATAAGACTAGGGTTCTCTCATAAATCAATCAAGGAGTCGAGAAGTAACAGTGTAGGCCAACAACTCGATTCGAGAATGGGTGAAGTGTTTTCGATTTATTTTTCTTTTAATTTCGATTTTGGGAATTAGGTTATGTATTTTGGGTTGCATGTATAAATAGGAAGTGTTGGTGGATGTTAGAATCATGCCCGGGCTAGCCAGAAAGGCCAATTAGCTTTTCTTTGTGTTCAATTTGTTCTTGTTATGTTTTAATTTACATTTCCAAAAGTGTTTTGAACCTCTAGATAAAATGTTGAGTGAATCATATTGTTGTTGTTATTATTATTGTGCTCCTTATAGTAGAAGTATGATTAGCCCATTAACCCACTTCCCTTGTGATTGGTCAGGTCGTAAGAAGACAACAATACTATGGGAGAATTAGAGTTAAAAGTTAATCAATTCTCACATTAGAAACTTCCAGAAGAAGACAGATGCTTAATAGAATAGGAATGTTGATTAGTTAATTAACCAAGGAATCATGGATATGGTCGGTTGTCAATCCGTCAAATATAATTTCACTTTCTCAATCAACTAAATATAAATATAGTATGCGATAAGAAAGAGTTCGTATCCAAGGGTAGGCGTTTGTTGTTATCAATTTTCAGCTTTCTAAGTATCCCAAGGTATGTTTGTTGTATTTAAGCTAAATAAAAGTAATTAAAAGCAAAATAAGTAATTGGAATTATCAATAAGGAGAGAATATTGGTCAAGGATAGTATCATTCACAAACATGTATTTTCATCAATGATTAGAATTGGTATTTAATCTCGTATTTATTAAAAAAGTCCTAGATATCTTGATCGCAAAGTATAACCCGTTAATTCCCCGATTTCATCACAACCACATTAAAAAGATGCATATATTGAATTCTTCGTCAAAGCAACCTAAAGTGTAAAAGCACAATTAAGTTTAACTCCTAAAAGCATTAAGATTTATGGAATAAGACTCATCAATGCAAACGAATGTAAAAGCACTAAACGCTTTTAACAAAAGTTATGATTCACTTTGACTAATAGGATATATCGGTATAAGCACTAATCACAATTATACTTAGAATCGAGGATAAACAACGCGCATTGAAAACCCTAATATAGCTCTAGAGATGAACGCAACTGATTGATTAGGACTCAACCTAACAAGTTTTCAAATCTTATAACACTATTAATTGTGAATCACAAACAATAATTACCGAGACAAAACTAATTCATTGAATCAAAGCATATTTGAGAAATCAACTTTTATCCCATAACCAATAAGATGTTTAGCTACTCATAGCTATGGAGTTCATCATCATCAATATTCAATAATAAAACAAGGAAGAAGAAGAACAAAACCAAACCCTAGAAGCGTAAACAAAAACGCTCTCCAAAATTCTAAAAAAAGATATATCTTAAGTTGTAGAAGACCTTCCCTTTTATAGCTTTCTCCAACTTCTAAAATTAGGTCTAGTCTTCAAAGTCCATTAGAGTGAGAATCCACCAAGCCCACAAGAATGAGAAACAGTGTAGAAAATACGTCCCAAAAACGGTCATTTAAGTTCGGGATTATGGTTTTAAACAATGAAAGTCGCCGAAAACAAATTCTCCACATCGGCAGAAAGTCCGCCCTTGGCCACCGGTCAACGGACGGAGGGTCAACGGGTTGACCCGGCGAGTCAAACCGAGTTAGAGCAAATCGGTGAGTCAGGCCGTTTTATCCTCGACCGATTCGAGTCGACAAACTGGCCGAGTGACCTTTGCTCGGGCTTTGTTGCACTGCTTTAACTCTCTCGGTAACTAAACATGATGGATGCTTTCCTTCCTCTTTTCGCCATGGCCAAGATGGCTCCGCTCCAACTCCAATGGCACTACCTAGCCAATTGGGCTTCACCAAGAAACTCCTTGGCTTCTCATCTCGCCTCCATCTCGTCACACGCAATGCAAATTTTCCTACTACATAAATGCCGAACCACCGCAATCAAGACCAACTCACATTCCATATTGCAAAAAGAACTCGCTTAACCACTCGGCCCAGCCACAAACCACACCGCGCCATATCCCTCATGCCCGAGACCAACTTAACCCTACTCTCCGCATCAACAAGCCTAATCAATTTCAAATTTCCTAAACATACATCTAAGTCAAAGGGGAATTGCTCAAGCATTTGTAGACCCCTTCGAGCTTCATCTTATCAACCTAAAATTCTCCATTTCACCTAAAGAATCGCAATTGTTCTTGTCAGCCTCTCGCGTACAAACACGCCTTCATTAACCCCTTCTATGTGACACCATTAGCACCATCTGCCACTGGTTCTTCAACTCAGCTGCAAACCACCAATACTAGTTGCTTCAATGCTTCATTCACCTGACACAACATCAACCTAACATTCATAGTTTGCACTTCGCTTGCCACTACAACTCAAGACCAAAATCCCCAATGTAACTCCGCAATTTTCAACGGCATCGCAAGTTCGAGTTGCTTCTCTTCCTTCCTGCTCAATCCAAATTAACCAGCCTGCCTCAACTTCAATAAGCCATCACCCAGCCTTCCCTCGTATTCCTTTCCTTCGATGCACTCTAAAGTGGACCTCATTCTCGCCCGCTAACACCGCACACAACTCCATCAAGAATCAGCCTTCATCAATCATAGCCTTCATAGTGCGCCCTCGTAGCTTCAATATCGCACTCGCACATCCATTCCCCTCTATTTCAAGTCCCCCGCAATACCAGCCCATGCCTACAAATCCAGCCACGCTTCATAGAAGATCAACAGCCATACCCACGACTAACATGCCCCCCGTAATAATGCACATTGCACCACATACCACCAATTCTCAGACTTGTAACTTTACAAGACATAGCCATGACAATCATCATGTCACAAAGAAGAAACACCTTTCACTAGCAATAACTACCACAATAAGACTCCATCTCTCGGCTTTTCGCTTATTGCTCCCCGCATCCTTATCTCAAAGATCGCTCAAGCCACGATCATCAACACCTTCATTTGTGACCCAAGAACATTATCTCCCTGACCGCAGCTTCGCATCTGGTCCCACCTTCAACTCCATTCTAACTCAAGAAAAAAGAACAGATCTCACCGCAATTCGAGTTCCAAAGGTCAACATCAAGTTACAAGACCCTAACCTCAATCTCCATCTCCTCCTGTACCCACAAAGATCACACTCACGTATACATCTCGTGCCTCTCAAAATCCATAACAAAGAAAGACCTTGAATCAAAACCCCAACTCGACTCTACCCATCTCAAACAATCTATCAAATAATCCATCTATATGGTTTTCAATTGAAGCTCGTGAGAACCAACCCGACAGATTCATCTCAAGGGTTGGTTGAATACTCATTTCGATCTCCATCTTCTCCCCGTTGTTCTCATTCGAACCCCTTTCTCTCCCTGGGCTTATCAACCAACAAGCCGAGCTTCATTGATTCTCTAAGCTCTTTCTCCACTCTCGATTTCAATACTCAGGTGCTTCCATTTCCTCTCCCTCCTCGATAAACTCGTATATGCCGCCCTCACGTATGAAAATCGATGAAGAAGAAGAAATAAATTCTCCGAATTTTAGGGTTGTGTAGGAAAAGGGATGGATATGTCCACCCCAGCTGATGGGATAGTGGACAACCATCTCACACATAGCTTGCTCTGCCCAGAACCAACAACCTCATTCTCCGTTCGATCGTCACATGGAACTGATTAATTTCATTCGCACCTCTTTCCTTGCGCAATCTCACCGGCTCCATGTCTTGCTTATGAATTGACCTCCCGCCTCCATTTAGCTCCAATTGAACGTTTCTTCTTATTTCACTCCGCGACTCCCAGTACCTAATAACTCAAAACACACGTAAAGTACATAATTCACAAGAAAAATAGCAAAGAAAGCATAAACTCTATATAGTAAATACTTGGTATTCTACACCTATCGATTCCCCCACACTTAGACTTTGCTAGTCCTCGAGCAAATCAAACAAAACAATAAAATACAACAACTCCGTGTCGTCGAGGCTACGGTCACTTTTAGCATAAATAACAAGCCTTTAAACCCTAGGTGTCCCTAGTGGACGAGTTATAGTCTCGTGAGGGTTTACTAGAGATTTACCCACAAAACCTAAATTTCCAACTTACTAGTTCTCCGTAATGATAGTATCCAACGCGCTAAGAAGACATAGATTCTGCACACTAGTCATAAGAAGTTAGACACATAAATGAACACAATCTCATTCTTAAAAGTTGAGAGAGATAACAATCCCTTCTCGACTAAAATTGGTTCTGGAGTGATCAAAAGTCTCACTCGCCTCACAAGAAAGGGTTTTATGATATTGCGCTCAATAATAAATGACTTTTTTATGGGTCACACATGTGTCCAGGAGTTGGAATGAAGAGAGATCCGCGACACGTTGAATGGTAGGGAAGGCAAACCCTCCGAATGTTTTGAAAACCCACATCTTTTATAATTTTTGAAAACCCATTTTTCCGACGATCTCTTCGAAAGGAAATCAACCATTTAACGAAGGTGGGAATATGCTTACTTACCTCGTTATCCGTTCAAGCATGCAAATGCCTAGCACCACTCTCACAAGATCCATAGAAACGTCTTCGGTCTTCTATCGGTGTCTTCATCTTCGTCTTCTGGTCTTCAACTCTTGATGATAACTCTCGAACTTTGTAGAATCTTGACAATATGACTCTTTCCTCAAATTCCTTGTCGCTTGATACTTCATTATAGATATTCCTTCTTTCCATAGGCTTTATTGAAAGAATACAAAACTAAAAACAAACTATACAAACCCAAAATTTTTTTTCCTTTTTTTTTTTTTTTTTTTTTTTTTTTTTTTTTTTTTTTTTTCTTTTTTTTTTTTTTTTTTTCTTTTTCTGTTTTTTTTTTTTTTAATTTTCTTTTTTCTTTTCTTTTTTTTTTTGAATAACAAATAAAATAAAACAAAATAAAAACATTTTCTCTTGTCTCTTTTTTTTAATTTTTTTTTTTTTTTTCAATTTTTTTTTTTTTTTTTTTGAGACAAGAGAAAACAAAATACAAATAAAATAAAAATGTAAGTACAATGCCATGGTATAAGTACTTTACCGCTTGAATCTTCACAACTTATATGTCTTGATATCATAGACTTCGAACTTTCATCCTTAATAATTTCTCGCTTTTGTACTATAGTCTTCAACTTATAAAAATTCTCGCTCCCCGTTTGTTGCTTTACTCAAATCAAATCGCCCATTTTATACCATTGTTTGTAAACCTCGAACATATTCAACTTTCCTTCTGAATTTGTGATGCTCCTCTTGTTGATGATGATGGTGTTTCTACGGACCGTTTGGTGTAGAGAGATAAGGTGGATGGTGCTAATGCGAACAAGATCACAAGTGGTATGTAAGTTAGCAATTCGATGTCACCAACATGGTTGATAAAAATAGCACTCAAGAGATCAAAATAGTGCTTCTATGGTGGGAAATTGGACAGCTCACCATTCGCCCGAATTTACGTACGGTGACACACACTCTAAAAGCACAATTTAGACAGTACAAAGAATGAAGGTTGGTGCCTCTACATTATGTAACATGGGTAGTCTCCACTATAGGAGATCATTGTTCTAATACCGAATTCAGCCTGCACCTTATTTGCCATCGGCATGGTTAAATCCAACTTTAACTCTCATACAATTAAGAAAACCCGATCATGTTCTCTGTCATCTCTAAGTTCACCACTATTGTGAGATTCTCGATGTAATCTTAGCGACATGTATACTATGTGACTCTAAATAACTACAAGTTGGAGTTTTCTTATTCACTAGTTCACAAAAAAAGTTGAAAAATACAAAAAAAAAATTGAGAATTGCAAAAATTTACAACATAAACCACTCCCCCACACTTAAACTTTACATTGTCCTCAATGTAAATTGAAGATCGTCCAAAGTAAGTCAAGGTGGGAAATCCTAATAAGAAATCAGCAAAAACAAAGAAAACAAAACAAGAAAAACTAAAAACAAGAAAAGAAATGAATACAAGACAAGAAATACTCATCCTTTGGGTTGCCTCCCAAGCTAGCGCTTGGTTTAAAGTCGTCGCCTCGACTATCTCCTTGCTTTTCTATGACTCCTCCGAGGGAGCACATCCACAAAGTTAACTCCTTCCACCACTTTAAGTGAAATTCTCATAATATGGTTTCAACCGGTGCCCATTAACTTTAAGTTCTTTCCCGTAGCTATGCTACGAATTTCCACCGCACTATGAGAAAACACATTAGTAACAATAAAAGGTCCGATACATCGTGACCTTAGTTTACCCGGAAATAATTGCAAGCGAGAATTAAACAAAAGCACTTTCTCGCCCAATGCAAAATTGTTTCCTAGAAATCATGTTATCATGGAATGCTTTCGTCTTTTCTTTGTAAATCCGTGAGCTTCCAAATGCATCATTGCGAAGCTCCTCTAGCTCTTGGAGTTGTAACTTCCTTTGCTTTCCAGCCCCATCCATCTCCATGTTGCATTGTTTAATAGCCCAAAACGCCTTATGCTCAATTTCCACGGGTAAGTGACAAGGTTTACCATACACAAGCCTAAAAGGAGACATTCCAATAGGTGTTTTATATGCGGTTCTATACGCCCACAAAGCATCATTGTCGCATGCTCCAATCCTTCCGTGTCGGGTTCACCGTCTTTTCTAGAATAGATTTCACCTCCCGATTGAGACACCTCGGCTTGTCCATTGGTTTGGGGATGATAAGGTGTTGCAATCTTATGCGTCACATTGTACTTCCTTAACAAGCTTTGCAAGAACCTCGTTTTTGAAGTGAGAACCCCCATCGCTAATTATCGCTCTTGGAATTCCAAACCTTGCAAAAATATTAGCTTGCACAAAATCAAAACCACTTTAGAATCATTAGTTGGGGTGGCTTTAGCTTCCACCCATTTCGAGACATAATCAACCGCAAGTAAGATATAAAAATTCCCATGGGAGTTGACAAAGGCCCCATAAAATCAATACCCCATACATCAAAAACTTCAATAAATTGAATATAAGTTTGTGGCATTTGATTTCGGCACCTAGATTGCCGGTTCTTTGGCACCTATCACAAGTTGTACAAAATATGTGTGCATCCTTAAACAAAGTTGGCCAATAAAAACCACTTTCAAGTACCTTGTGCGCGGTTCTCTTACTCCCAAAATGTCCTCCGCAAGCATAAGAGTGACAAAAAGACAAGATAGAGTTAAATTCGGTTTCAGCACGCACCTTCATATTACTTGGTCACTACCATGTTTCCATAAGTATGGATCATCCCATATGTATTGGTTCCCTAACCTCTTAAGTTTGTCCCTCTCAAGACGAGACAAGTTCTTTTGGGATTTGTTTAGAAACTAAGTAATTGACAATATCGGCATACCATGGTTCTCCAAGGGCAATCGAGAAAAGTTGTCGTCCGGAACTTTCACGCAACGGGATAGTCTCCTTGTCCACAGCAAGTCGGCTTAAGTGATCCGCAACGGTGTTCTCAATCCCTTTCTTGTCTTTGATTTCAATATCAAACTCTTGCAAGAGTAATATCCACCGTATGAGCCCGGTTTCGCCTTTCTTTGTAAGCAAGTACTTAAGCGCCGCATGATCGGAAAAACAACAACTTTTGTACCAATTAGATAAGAGCGAAACTTCTCCAAAGCAAAAACAATAGCTAATAACTCCTTTTCAGTGGTTGTGTAGTTTTGTTGAGCCTCATTTAACGTTCTAGAAGCATAATAGATAGCATGAGGAAGCTTCCACACGTTGCCCAAGCACCGCACCAACCGCATAATCACTAGCATCACACATGAGTTCAAACGGCTTTACTCCAATCCTGTGGTTTAATGATAAAATAAATCAAAGTTCTTTCAAACGATTGAATGCCATACATTTCTCATCAAAGTTAAAAACCACATCTTTTTGCAATAAGTTACAAAGTGGTGATGCTATCTTGAAAAATCCTTGATGAACCTACGATAGAAACCCGCATGACCAAGAAAAGAACGTATCTCCCCACCGTAGTGGGAGGGGTTAGAGCACGAATAAGGTCTATCTTAGATTTATCGACTTCCAAACCTTTAGAAGATATTATATGGCCTAAAACTATGCCATGAGTTACCATGAAATGGCACTTCTCCCAGTTTAGCAGAAGATTTGTTTCAACACATCGTTCAAGGATTAGAGACAAATTATTCAAGCAAAGGTCAAATGAATCACCAAAGACACTAAAGTCATCCATGAACACTTCGATTATGTATTCAAAAGATACTTACCATACACCTTTGAAAAGTAGTCTAGGAGCATTGCATAAGCCAAAGGCATCCTTCTATAGCAAAAGTACCGAAAGGACAAGTGAGTGGTTTTCTCTTGGTCCTCCATTTATCACAACTGATTATAACCTGAATAGCCATCAAGAAAGCAATAGTAAGAGTGTCCAGCTAAACGCTCAAGCATTTGATCAATAAAAGGTAAAGGAAAGTGATCTTTTCTAGTGGTGGCATTCAATTTTCGTAATCAATACAAACCCTCCAACCGGTTTGCACACGAGTTGGGACAAGTTCGTTCTTATCATTCTCCACCACCGTCACACCCGATTTCTTTGGTACTACTTGTACCCAGGGCTCACCCACTTGCTATCGGATATGGGGTAGATAACACCCACTTCCAAAAGCTTGAGTATCTCCTTTTCACAACTTCCATCATGGGAGGATTCAAACGACGTTGCGCGTCCCTTTTAGGCTTTGCATCATCCTCCAAGCTAATTTTGTGCATACAAACGGCGTGGCTAATACCTTGATATCGGCAATTGTCCATCCTATGGCCGTCTTGTACTTCCTTAGCACCCTTAGAAGTTTTTGCTCCTGTAAATCACTAAGCTTGTTAGAAACTATCACCGGTAACTCTTCATTATCACCCAAGTACAAGTACTTAAGGTGGTGGGAAGAGGTTTCAATTCTAAAATCGAGATTTAATAATTGAAGGTACAAGCTTTTCATCACTGCATGGTAAAGAAATAAAAGAGATATTATGAGTTTTTGGGCATTCTTGTAGTGAATTGAGATCACCAAGAGCTTCCTTGACTTCATTACCACACTCTACACCATTATCCATGGATGTAGTTAACACGGTTTCCAAAGCATCATCACCGTTTAATTCAAACATTTGTTGTGCCAATGAATCCATAACATCAATGGAGAAACAAGAGTGGACATCGCTAGGATATCTCATCTCGAAAATGTTGAAACGTATTGTTTCTCCATCAAACTCCATAGTTAGCGTTCCCTTATCCACATCAATTATGGTTTTCGCCGTTTTCATGAAGGGACGCCAAGAAGCAATGGAAGAGATGAGTCCGGAGAACCTTTATCCATCTCTAACACACAAAGTCTGCTGAAATACAAGTTGATTAACCTGCACAAGAACATCCTCAACAATACCCATTGGGTAGACATTAGAGCGATCACCAATTGCAATACAATTTCAGCCTTTTTAAGAGGACCAAGATCAAGTGAATTATACATCGACGCAGCATAACATTAACTAAGCGCCTAAATCCAACATAGCTTTGTTAAAAGTTGTGTTACCAATTGTGACGGAATGTCAAAACCGCCCGATCCTTGCACTTAAGTGGAGTTTGTGTTGTAAGATTGTCAAGCATTCTCCCCACACTAAGCACTTCATTACCTTTGAGCCTTTGTTTGTTGGTACACAAGTCCTTCAACACCTTTGCATACTTTGGAACTTGCTTGATAGCATCAATGAGTGGTATGTTCACATGGATCTTTTTAGAACGTCTAAAATCTCCTTTTCTAGTTCCGCCTTCTTAGAACTCGCAAATCTGCGAGGAAAAGGCAGAGAGGAACATAAGTAGAAACCGAGTTTTAGAGTTAGAAATAGGTACCTTAAGTTTGGGGAGTATCCTCATTATTCTCCTCCAAAACAGGTTCCTTTGGTGTCTCCACCTTGCCCGAATCAAAGAATCCTAAGGTTGCATAAGTTGTGTACCACTTCTCAACGTAATAGCATTGACACCCTCTTTTGGGTTAATAGGTTGAGAAGGGAGTTTCCCGCTATTTTGCGCCTTCAATTGGTTCAACTCAATAGCCATGGAGCCCATTTGTGTTTGCAACTCCTTAATAGCACTCTTAGTTTCTTGTTGACTCTCTTTGAACATGGTAGAAATGCCTTGCATAAAAGTTTGAAGCTTTGCATCAATATCAGCACCTTGAGTTTGCATTGATTGTTGTGCTGGAGGTTGCTGAAATTGTTGTCTCTACTGGAATTGTTGTTGTTGAGGTTGAAATCCACTTGAAGAGTTGAAGGTAGGTTGTTGAACCGCTTTTCCGCTTGTTGGCATAGATAAAATTGGGGTGATCTCTCCATCCCGCATTGTAAGTGTTGGAGTAAGGATCATACCGCCTTGGTTGATTTGGAAAGATCGCATTAGCTTGCTCGCCTTCATAAGATTGAGGAGAAGTTGGTATAACCGCTGGATGCAACTTGTTGCAACATCGCTGTCATGTTACCCATTTGTTGACGGTTCCTCCACCTCGCTTCACTTCACTCACCCTTCTTAGAATCACATCCGAACCACGACTCAGAATTGTTGTGAGTTCGCTGCCATGTTTTCAATCAACTCCCTAGCTTGTGCCACCGTCTTGCTAACTAGTGCACCACCACCCGCAGCGTCAATAAGATTCCTATCACTTGATTGGAGTCCTTCATAGAAGTATTGGATGATCATAGCGTCACTAAATTGGTGGTGAGGGCAGCTTGCAACCAATCTCTTGTACTGTTCCCAACATTCATATAAGGATTCTCCACGTTTTGCTTCATCCCACAAATTTCTTTGCGAATTTGAGTAGCCTTTGATGCAGGAAAATATCTCTCCAAAAGAGTTTCTTCAACCCATTCCATGTTGTGACACTTCCGGGAGGTAAATAGTACAAACCAATCCTTAGCACTATCCATTAACGAGAAACGGAAAACCTTCAACATTGCACCATCCGCCTCAACATTTCTTTGGAAGCATAGCCGTGACAATGGTGTGGAAGTCCAAAAGATGTTTGTTAGGATCTTCATTCACCATGCCATGGAATTTTGTAATTCTCTAAGCAACCCCGACTTTATCTCAAAAGTAGAGTTCGTTTGAATACACCCTTGTTGTGTATCAAGCTTATGAGAAGCTAAGTCCTTGAGTGAACGATTTGCATCACCCATTGTTTCTTCTTCTTCCACGTGTGGTTCCTCTACGAATGGAACCTCTTTTCCTTCTTCTTGTTGTGGAAAATCTCTTCTCCTACTTCCAACTCGTGCTCGTCCGTTGTGTCTTGACTTGGTTGGAGTATTGTGCCGCGTCGAGTAGCTATCCCGCACCTTGGATAATTCCAATCCTTAGAAGCCAGAGATAGGTACCTGCAAACAATTCTCCAAAACAAGTGAGTAACAAGACAAGAACCGAAAAGCAAAGATAAAAGCAGAAATTGTAAAAAGAAACTAAAAACTCAATAACAAGCCGTGTGCCTCCCTACAATGGCGCAAAATTTGGCGGTTGTCAATCCGTCAAATATAATTTCACTTTCTCAATCAACTAAATATAAATATAGTATGCGATAAGAAAGAGTTCAGTATCCACAAGAGAGGCGTTTGTTGTTATCAATTTTCGGTTTTCTAAGTATCCCAAGGTATGTTTGTTGTATTTAAGCAAATAAAAGTAATTAAAAGCAAAATAAGTAATTGGAATTATCAATAAGGAGAGAATATTGGTCAAGGGATAAGTATCATTCACAAACATGTATTTTCATCAATGATTAGAATTGGTATTTAATCTCGTATTTATTAAAAGTCCTAGGATATCTTGATCGCAAGTATAACCCGTTAATTCCCCGATTTCATCACAACCACATTAAAAGATGCATATGTGAATTCTTCGTCGAAAAGCAACCTAAAGTGTAAAAGCACAATTAAGTTTAACTCCCTAAAAGCATTAAGATTTATGGAATAAGACTCATCAATGCAAACGAATGTGTAAAAGCACTAAACGCTTTAACAAAAGTTATGATTCACTTGTGACTATTAGATATATCACTATAAGCACTAATCACAATTATGCTACTTAGAATCGTGGATAAACAACGTTTCAGATTGAAAACCCTAATATAGCTCTAGAGATGAACACAAATCCATTGATTCCGGACTCAACCTAACAAGTTTTCAAATCTTATAACACTATTAATTGTGAATCACAAACAATAATTATCGAGACAAAACTAATTCATTCAATCAAAAGCATGTCGAGAAATCAACTTTTATCCCATAACCAATAAGATGTTTAGCTACTCATAAATGGAGTTCATCATCATCAATATTCAATAATAAAACAAGGAAGAAGAAGAACAAACCAAACCCTAGAAGCGTAAAACAAAACGGCTCTCCAAAATTCCAAGAAAAGATATATCTTAAGTTGTAGACCTTCCCTTTTATAGCTTTCTCCAACTTCTAAAATTAGGTCTAGTCTTCAAAGTCCATTAGGTGAGAATCCACCAAGCCCACAAGAATGAGAAACCTGTAGAAAATACGCCCCAAAAACGGTCGCCGGAAGTCTGGGATTATGGCCGGAAATCGGCCGGAAAGTCGCCGGAAAACAGCTCCGGTGACCGGCAAAGTCCGCCCGGTCACCGGTCAACGGGATCGGATCGGGTCAACGGGTTGACCCGGCGAGTCAAACCGAGTTAGAGCAAATCGGTGAGTCAGGCCCTGTTCATCCTCGACCGATCTCGAGCCAAACTCACTGGTGAGTGACCTTGCTCGGCTTGTACACGACCGCCGAACTCTCGGTGTAACTAGCCATGATGGTCGCTTCCTTCCCTGTTTCAGTCATGGCCAAGATGGCCCTGCTCCAACTCCAATGGCACTACCTAGCCAATTCAGTTCACCAGCAAACTCCTTGGCTTCTCATCTCAGTCTCCATCTGCTCAGTCACTGCAATGCAGCTTCCCTACTCACAGCCAGCGAACCCACTGCAATCAAGACCAACTCACATTCATATTGCAGCTGCAACTCAGTTAACCACTCTGCCCAGCCACAAACCATGCTGCGCCATATCCCTCATGCCTGAGACCAACTTAACCCTACTCTTCGCATCAACACTAATCAATTTCAAAGCCTCCTAAACATACATCTAAGTGGAATTGCTCAAGCATTTGTAGACCCTTCCGAGCTTCATCTTATCAACCTAAAATTCTCCATTTCACCCAAGAATCGCAATTGTTCTTGCTTGGTCTCGTGTACAAACACAGCCTTCATTAACCCCTTCTATGTGACACCATTAGCACCATCTCGCCACCGGGTTCTTCAACCTACCGCAAACCACCAATACTAGTTGCTTCAATGCTTCATTCACCCGACACAACATCAACCTAACATTCATAGTTTGCACTTCGCTTGGCCACCGCAACTCAAGACCAAAATCCCCAATGTAACTCCCGCAATTCTCAATGGCATCGCAAGCTCGAGTTGCTTCTCTTCCTTGCCCCCGAATCCGGTGAACCAAACTCTTGCCTCAACTTCAACAGCCATCACCAGCTTCTTCCCTCGATTCCTGCTCGATGACTGTACCCCAAAGCATCACCCCATTCTCGCCTTCCGCTAACACTGCACACAACCATCAGCAACAGCTTCACTGAACTGCAGCTTCATAGTGCAGCTCCATGTAGCTTCAATATCAGTACCAGACATCCATTCCTCTCTATATCAAGTCCCCCTGCAATACTGCAGCCCATGCCTACAAATCCAGCCACGCTTCATAGCAGCATCAACAGCCATACCACGACTAACATGCCCCTGTAATAATGCACATTAGACCACATACCACCAATTCTCAGCACTTGTAACTTTACAGCACATAGCCATGACAATCATCATGTCACAGCAGTAAAACACCTTCACTAGCAACAACTACCACAACAAGACCCATCTCTGCTCTTCAGTTATTGCTCCTGCATCCTTATCTCAGCATCAGCTCAAGCCAGCGATCATCAACACCTTCATTTGTGACCCAGCAGCTCCATTATCTCCCTGGACTCAGCGATTCGAATCATCCACCTTCAACTCCATTCTAACTCAAGAAACAAGGCACCGTATCTCACTGCACTGAGTTCCAAAGTGTCAACATCAAGTTACAAGACCCTAACCTCAATCTCCATCTCCTCCAGTACCCATTTGCAAAGATCACACTCACGTATACATCTCAGCCTCTCAAAATCCATAACAGCAAAGACCTTGAATCAAAACCCCAACTCGACTCTACCCATCCTAAAACAATCTATCAAATAATCCATCTATATGGTTTTCAATTGAGCTCAGAGAACCAATTCGACAGATTCATCTCAAGGGTTGGTTGAATACTCATTTCGATCTCCATCTTCTCCCTGTTGTTCTCAGATTCGAACCCCTTTCTCTCTCGGTTTATCAACCAACAAGCCGAGCTTCATTGATTCTCTAAGCTCTTTCTCCACTCTCGATTTCAATACTCAGTGCTTCCATTCCTCTCTCCTCGATAAACTCGAGATATGCCGCCTCACGAGATGAAAATCGATGAAGAAGAAGAAATAAATTTCCTCTCTGAATTTTAGGTTGTGTAGGAAAAAGGGATGGATATGTCCACCCCAGCTGATGGGATAAGGGACAACCATCTCACACATAGCTTGTCGGTTCCAGAGAACCAACAGCCTAATTCTCCGTTCGATCGTCGCTATGGGAAACCGACACTTCATTCGCCACCTCTTCTACTTGCTTAATCTCAGCCGGCTCCATGTCTTGCTTATGAATTGACCTCCTCGCTCCATTTAGCTCCAATTGAACGTTTTCTTCTTATTTCACTCCGCGCGACTCCAGAGTACCTAATAACTCAAAAACACACGTAAAGTACATAATTCACAAGAAAAATAGCAAAGAAAGCATAAACTCTATATAGTAAATACGGTGTATTCTACACCTATCATAGAGTGTACTATAAAAAGACACTCTATACTAGGGATGAATTAGGAAGATTAGACGATACATCATACCTAAAATCTTCTTTAGAAAGTATAAGAATACAACCTGGGTGGATTACCTTAGCATAGGGTCTAGTGGTGAAAGCAACTACCCTGGTGCTCTCCAATTAGTCATAATCTCATTTAATTGCCTTAGTTTAGTGTCACATTTCCATCTCAGTCGCTTCGACAAAACCAATTATTTGAGTTACATACCCCTGTTGTCACAATACTTCATAGAACCCGCTTAGGTAAAGCCATAGATCATACTTAAGCACACCCTAGTCCTTTGTGGGATCGACCCGTACTTGCCGCGTCTCCGATAGACGCCGTGCACTTGCGGTATAACATGTAGGCTTAAAATTATACACCTTTAGAGGCCTACCAAGTTTTTGGCGCCGTTGCCGGGGACTTGGCGCGTGCCCTGTTGTTCTTTGGCCTGTCTTTACTGAATTTTTTCACCCTGTACATATTCATTTTGAATTGTTGTTTTAGCCTTTATTAGTGTAACTTAGTTAATTTGGATTGCTTCTTATCCTCGCATTGTAGTTAACTTAGTCAGATATTTACTCATCTCGCATATTTACTTATTTGCATTATTTCTCTCTCGTGGCTTGAGCTGTCAATAGCTCAAATTTCGCATCGCCTGTCGTGGCTGCATTATTGTCTTGCTTTATACTTGCATATCCCGAGAACTAAAAATTTCTCTTGAGCTAGCAAAAAGCTGTCGCGCTACCGAGCCAACCAAAGGAAGGCAAGGAAAAGCTCAAGTTTGAGCTTAATTTCGTGATTGAACTATAATTGACCCTTGCATTGCTTTCAGGAGTGAGGTGTCACGAGCAATCGAGCCAACCTAAGGCGGCACCACAAGGTCAGCAGACTTGAGGTTAGTATCCGAGCATTATAACGCCTCGAGAATAAGGTAAACCTAAACTTCCCCCGTATGCCTCGAAAATTGTGCTTGTGTGACTAGTGAGTCATCTCGCTTTGTGCATTGCTTTGTGCCTAGTGCATTGCTTCGAACTCTTGGCCAATACAAGGCCTCGGATGTAACCCTTAACTCCCTCGCCCTTACGCCTCCAGCCCCCCGTGAATAATTGCTGGCCTATGTCAGTGCGAACCATGAATATACTTCTTTGCTTAGCCGCAGCCCCAGTAAGCTGAACTAAGATCCTAGCTAAACCGGTTAGCCGAGTTACTTTTGTTGCATAACCTGACGTTTGCGCATAGCTTGTATCACGTCGCATGAATCTCTTGCATGAATGTATGGAAAACAAGTTTGCTCACAGAACCCTTGAGTCAGGTTGAGGTTTGAGGTCAAGTTGCAATTTGGCTAGCTTGCTTTCTAGATCAGCCACTGATAACCTCGTGCCTAATGCTAAGTATGATAATTTGAGCCTTACAAAGCCTTGTACCTTGAGCTGCAAACCCCGAGCTCACCCAAGAGTATTGCTCTACTGTTAACTTGCTAGCCCTGCTACAAGTTTGAGCAAACCCCGAGCTTGGCTGAACCATCGACTCGCTAATACCTGCGGCCGTAAAATGTGCAATTTGTGAATCTGTTGCATGCCCTGAGCTCAGCCCTGTGCCTTGTTTGAGACCCTGTTGAAACAACTCTGTTGCTTCTGTGCATCTTTGCACCAATTTTAGCATCTCACCTGCACCTTGCACTCTCTTTGTTTACCACCCCACGTGGCCGAGCTCTACTAATCTCTATTTAACCGAGCCACAAACTGGTCAGAACCCAACCTTGACCCACATCGCCCATATTATCATTGCCGTTTACACAAACTAATGCTCAGCACAAACATCAGGACTCATCTAACCCGGCTCTCGTTTCTGCACCAAACATAAGCCCACCAAAACCAAAACATCTAGGCTGTAGATTCACCGTGCTGGCCGCTCCTCGCTGGGTGGGCTCTTTCTGGGCTGCTTACATCAAATCACAAGGTTTCACCATGGCTTCCCACATACTTGGGCCATTCAACTCTAGTGCTTTGCACAACATCAATGTGTCTTTGTTACCACAACCTGGGCTCAACCAAATTGAGCCAACAACCAACAAATCCCAAACAAACCAAAACTCACTAAAACCAAATTGAGCCCACAGCAACCTGGGCTTCCCACATAAACCAAAGCTCCCAACAAAACCAAATGAATCCCATTGAAACCAAATCCCAATAAACCAAAGCCCACATAAACCAAACTAAATTTTGAGTTCAATTTGAGTACTAAATCATGACAGGATTTTGGTCCTATCCAGGGATGGAAACAAACTTAAAGAGCGTGTTTACGGGCACGCTCACAGATGAACTCCCTGCTATTACTCTCATAGTGATTTTAGGGAATTTTATGAGCCTTCTGGAGCTCCGACCTCACATACCCTAATCACTATGAGCACATGCATCATCCACCACAAAGTTGAAAATGAACACTTTCCTCATACCCAAGTCATCACTTCTAGATCAATTAGAAGCTCAAGTTTTCGCTTTAGTAAAGGCAATTACATGAGCATCTTGGCCAAATCTAATCCCCAGCAATATGAAATGCATGCTTGCACCTTATGTGGTGGCTTAGACCACCTGCTGAGTACTGTTATATTTTGCATGATTTTAGGCAGTCTAGGAAAACCATGATTATCCAATGTATTTAAGTGTCTAGAAGTGACCATGCCGGCAACTATTGGGACCATAATCAACCCGCACACATGCATCATTCACCACAGTGGGGAGATGAACAATTTTATACCCCCAACTCCTAGTTTGCAATCAATAATGGAAACACTCATGGAGCAAATGCTACGCTTGAAATGAATGCAATGCATGACCATCCATATAGCAACATGTCAAGATTTCCCTTCTCTAGTGAACCTCATGTACAACCATACAATGAATATCCATATGAGGAATGCATACCCACTAGTGAAGACTTCAATAGAACAACTCAAGATGATTCTTCAAAGGAACTGATTGAGTTACAAAATGATAGGATTGAAAATAGTGTTTCTAGTCTTACTCATGCAACTAACATTGAATAATGTAACCTAATCCAGAGGTAGATGAGTATACTAAAATACTACAATTTTGAATGGAGAAATGAATTCTTGCTATGATGATGATGATGAATATGAAGAGCATGTGTATTTTGAAAATGTAGAATCTTTAGGTTCAGAGACATTAAGTGTCTCTTCTGTGAACCCTATGAATAATGCTTCTTCTGATATTCATGCATGTGATGTTAATGTGAACCTGTGGAATTGTCCTGTGAAAATGAGCCTGCTTTTACCTGTTTTTGACCTAGGAATAGCTCAATTGTCTGTCGACACAGATGATTCAATGCATGTGCCTAATTCCATGCCTAGGTTACAACATGATATCTCTCCTAGTCATGTTATGCGTGAGACTGATAATGATTATGACATGGAGATTGATGAATTGTTTTATGCAGGTGAACATGATTTACCTTCTTCTGACTTTAGGAAAGTGTGTGACGGTACAAATGATCTTATACATGAAAACAACTTAGATGTACCTAACCTCTCTCCTGAGTCACAAATTGAAACTCCTCCACCAAACCTAGGTGTAGTTTGTAACAAAATCGCAAAACCAACTTTTCTCAAAATGCCTAACTTAGCCAGAGCTTTGTGCTTCCCAAGTCCTCTCTGACTATTTTGCATCAGCATAAACAATTTTAAGGAGCCACAGCTTTGGAAATGTATGTTCTGCCAGAATTAGCAAAACTCATTTCTTTGTTAGACTTTTGCATGATGTACCTTTAAATTGGTAAGATTTTGTTCTCACAAACACACTGCTTCACAAGTTTAGGTTTGGGGAAACTCATTCCTCATTTGCAGTCTTACTTGCACTCATTTTATTTCTCAAGGTAAGGCCGTTAATGTGTATATATTTTCTATTGGGTTGATCTCAACTCTTTAGATTGTTAGTGTATGGTGAATTTTCTATCAGATATATCCAAGAGGGACTTGTTAAATTTTCTTTCTTGAACAGGCTGAGTCTTCATGCGCACATATTATGCTAATCCGATATGATCTCCGTGAGAATGCTGGGATTCTAGCCTTGACTAAAGAAGCTCAACTTGCTCCCGCCGACATCCCAATCTCTTCCTTTTTCTCTTATCATGATAGTTTCTGCATGTGACTCGTTTAAATTTTTCTATATGTAGACACATTGAGGACAATGTGATTTAGGTTTGGGGGTGCATTTGCATTTAGAGTTTTTAGTCTTTTATTTTATCTTTTATTTTCAAAAAAAAAAAAAAAATTAAAACTCTTTTGTAAAAACCTCCAACTTTTGCAGATTTTAGAGTCACTAGCATGCTTCTAGCTATGTTTACGAGAGAATCTGACCGAATAACAAAAGTTAGAAGTACCGGAGAACACAATCGGGTTTCTTAGTTGATTAGAGCGTTAAAGTTGGATTTAACTATACCTCTGAGAGCGAATTAGGTATCGCTTAGATATTCGGTAGAGAATTGTGATCACCCATAGTGGGAGACTACCCATTTTACATCAAGTGAGGCACCAACCTTCAATTTTTGCAACTTTCTAGAAAAGTCATAGAGTGTGTGTCACCGTACGTAAATTCCTGCAGAATGGTGAGCTACCTTAACTTCGCACCTAATTTCAAAGACTACTTTGATCTCTTGAGTGCTAGTTTTTGTCAATCATGAGGGTGACGCCTAAAGATGAAACCTTCTAAATACCGATTTGCCGCTAGCATCACTCTCTCTCTCAACCAGAAGACCCATAGAAACACATCATCACAAGTTTTAGCATCATGGTAATATTGAAAGAAAAATTGATGTAGTCCAAGGTTTATGCAACAAAGAAAAGAAAATAGATGAGAATTAATAAAATTTATAAAATCAAGACAATACAAGTTGTGGGAAAATTGAGTGATAAAGTCCTTTGTCCATGGAGTTAGTTGTGTCATTATTTGTATTTTTACCATCATTTTTGTAATTAAAAAAAAAAAAAAATCAACAAAAATCAAAAAAAAAAAAAAAAAATATATTGTAGTTTATTTTTGCTACCACCATGGTAAAGAAGAATTTAAAAAGAAAAATCCAAACAACAAGGAATTTGAGAGAAAAGTTAAAAATTGTCAAGTTTTGTGAAGTTAAAGTCTCACATCAACATTTGAAGACCGAAGACCGAAGATTGAAGACGCTTTCTATGGTTCCTATGAGACAAAGTTGATATTAATTCACGACGGTGAGAAGTGAGTGAGTACTCCCATTTCTTTTGCTAATGATTGATTTCCTTTCTTAGAGATCATCAGAAAAGATTCTTTGTCCACACTTCTGTGGAGTCTCCAGATTCTATTTTCGAAGGTTATCCTTCTTACCTACAACGTGTGCAGGATTTCTCCTTTATTCCTGCCTGCACACATGAGAGACTAAAAGCGATCTTTTGAGTGCAATTATCATAAAACCCTAATGGTGAGGCAAGAAGTTGAGACTTATGATCACAATCGAATCCGAATTTTCATATGGTATGGTTACTTCGCTCAAAGACTTAAGGATGAGAATGCGTTCTTCGATAGTTCTAACTTTTGTTACTAGCATGCGTAAACTCTATGTCCCTCAGCTTCTTGATGCTTGTACTTTTCTTTTACACTCAAGTTGGAGAAGGTTTGTGGGTACACTGCAAAAACTCACGAGACTACAACTCATTCACCAGGGACAATTTTGTGGGTTTAAAGGCTTAGTGCATACGCTAAATGCATTTGAGAGATCATGACAAGGGTATAGTTAGGATTTCTTATTTTCTCGTTTCACTTGAGGACAAGTAAAATTCAGGTTTGGGGGTATTTGATGAGTGCCAAATAAGTGCATATTTATACACCTTTTATTGGCATTTTACTCATCTTTTTGCGCTTAGGAATCGATATTATCCCGCATTCTGTGTTTTCTTTGTTTTCAAGAATAAATATTTGTATTAATTAATTTTGTGTTTTTAGGTAATAAATAAAGCTCCTGAGAAACCGAGGAGCCAAAAGAGCGAAGAATTGGAGTCGAGCATCTATGGAGCAGATAGCCAAAGCTCACAAGCGAATCAGCTTGCAACCCAACAAGGAAGACATGGGCTTGAGCTAGACCCGACCCGCGACCCGGATCCGAGCCCGTACACTCCAAGCCGTTGAGATTTCGTTCTCCCACATCCAATGCTCGCCGCTTCCACGCGCATCAACTCTTGATGTCTCGCGCTCAACACCAAAACAATTAAACATCCTCGGCCGTTCAGATCTTCCCAGCCTAAATCCTACGCTCGTTGGAGCCTTCCCATCAAATTTCGATGCATCCGCTATACACTCGAATCACCCAACACCCTATACCCTAATCAACCTACCCATTTTCTCTCCATCCTCTCTCGCTTCTCTTCCCCTCTCCGCAGAGCTCCAGCTCCTCCCCATGCCTTTGCAGAGCCGCACCATCACCACCATCCCTCTTCTGCCACCATCACCACCACCGACACCGAGAGCCAACTACCACCCCTATTCCGCCACACCCAAGTTGTGTTTATCTCTAAAATAGCTTCTCATAACCCTAGAAGCTATGTTAAAGATAAACAAGACTAGGGTTCTCTCATAAATCAATCAAGGGAGTCGAGAAGCACGAGTAGAGCCAACAACTCGATTCGTAGAATGGGTGAAGTGTTTTCGATTTATTTTCTTTAATTTCGATTTCGGGAATTAGTGGTTATGTATTTTGGGTTGCATGTATAAATAGGAAGTGTTGGTGGATGTTAGAATCATGCCTCGGGCTAGCCGTAGCGTCAATTAGCTTTTCTTTGTGTTCAATTTGTTCTTGTTATGTTTTAATCTTACATTTCCAGTGGTGTTGTTGAAACCCTAGATAAAATGTTAGAGTGAATCATATTGTTGTTGTTATTATTATTGTGCCTCATAGAAGTAGAAGTATGATTAGCCCATTAACCCAATTCTTCCCGTGATTGGTCATGGTCAGTAAGAAGACAAACCAATACTATGGGAGAATTAGAGTTAAAAGTTAATCAATTCTACATTAGAAACTTCCAGGGAAGAAGACAGATGCTTAATAGAATAGGAATGTTGATTAGTTAATTAACCAAGGAATCGTGGATAAGAGTGGTCATTGTCAACCGTCAAATATAATTTCACTTTCTCAATCAACTAAATATAAATATAGTATGCGATAAGAAAGAGTTCGTATCCACAGAGAGGCGCTTGTTGTTATAAATTTTCAGCTTCTAAAGTAACCCAAGGTATGTTTGTTGTATTTAAGCAAATAAAAGTAATTAAAAGCAAAGTAAGTAATTGGAATTATCAATAAGGAGAGAGATATTGGTCAAGGGATAGTATCATTCACAAACATGTATTTTCATCAATGATTAGAATTGGTATTTAATCTCGTATTTATTAAAAGTCCTAGGATATCTTGATCGCAAGTATAACCCGTTAATTCCTCGCTTTCATCACAACCACATTAAAAGATGCATATGTGAATTCTTCGTCGAAAGCAACCTAAAGTGTAAAAGCACAATTAAGTTTAACTCCCTAAAAGCATTAAGATTTATGGAATAAGACTCATCAATGCAAACGAATGTGTAAAAGCACTAAACGCTTTAACAAAAGTTATGATTCACTTGTGACTAATAGGATATATCACTATAAGCACTAATCACAATTATGCTACTTAGAATCAGTGGATAAACAACGCTTTCGTATTGAAAACCCTAATATAGCTTCTAGAGATGAACACAAATCGGATTGATTCCGACTCAACCTAACAAGTTTTCAAATCTTATAACACTATTAATTGTGAATCACAAACAATAATTACCGAGACAAAACTAATTCATCAATCAAAAGCATGTTGAGAAATCAACTTTATCCCATAACCAATAAGATGTTTAGCTACTCATAGCTATGGAGTTCATCATCATCAATATTCAATAATAAAACAAGGAAGAAGAAGAACAAAACCAAACCCTAGAAGCGTAAACAAAAGCGGCTCTCCAAAATTCCAAGAAAAAGATATCATATGTTGTAGAAGACCTTCCTTTTATAGCTTTCTCCAACTTCTAAAATTAGGTCTAGTCTTCAAAGTCCATTAGGTGAGAATCCACCAAGCCCACAAGAATGAGAAACCCGTGTAGTAAAATATCGCCCCAAAACTGGCTTCGCCGGAAGTTCTGGGATTACGGCCGGAAATTCGGCCGAAAGTCGCCGAAACAGGTGCCCCAGACCGGCGAAAGTCCGCCTGGCCACCGGCCACCGGGATCGGATCGGGCTCACCGCGGTTGACTCACGGGCGAAGTCAAACCGAGTTAGAGCAAATCGTGGAGTCGCCTGCTCATCCCCTCGAACCGATCCAGCCGTGGCCTGGCCTGGCCGAGGACCTTGCCTCGGGGCTTCGTCAGCACCGGCCAGAACTCTCCGGTGTAACTAGCCACGAGCGGATAGCTTTCCTTCCTCGAGCTGGCCAGGCTAAGATGGCCTCCGCCCAACTCCAGCCTGGCACTACTCTAGCCAATCTCGGGCCACTCAGCAAACTCCTTTGGCTTCTCATCTCGGCCTCCATCTGCTGGGCCACATCAGTAATGCGTGTGCCTTCCCTACTTCACAACAGGAACGCACGCAGACCACAGACCAACTTCACATTCAGTATCGGTAAATGCAACTCAGCTTAACCACTCTGCCCGCCCACAAACCATAAAGCCGCGCACATAT
The DNA here is from genome assembly GCA_023531295.1 of Papaver armeniacum. Classification (NCBI taxonomy): domain Eukaryota; kingdom Viridiplantae; phylum Streptophyta; class Magnoliopsida; order Ranunculales; family Papaveraceae; genus Papaver; species Papaver armeniacum. The sequence goes on from JAJJWW010017873.1 coordinate 43,426, forward strand.
CCCCATGTGCTCGAGACCAACTTAACCCTACCGCATCAACATGCCTAATCAACTTCAAACTCGCCTCTAAACATACATCTAAGTCATCGGAATTGCCCCTCTTCTCTGAGCATTTGTAGACCCCTTCGAGCTTCATCTTATCAACCTAAAATTCTCCATTTCACCCAAAGAATCGCAATTGTTCTCGCCGGGCCTGTGGTACAAACACAGCTTCATTAACCCCTTCTATGTGATCAACTCGGCTTAGCACCCATCTCGACGCATCCGGGTTCTTTCAACTCAAACACGAAACAACCACCAATACTAGTTGCTTCAATGCTTCATTCACATGACACAACATCAACCTAACATTCATAGCTTCTGCACCCTCGGCTTGGCCACTACAACTCAAGACCAAAATCCCCAACGTGAACTCCGCAACGTGCACTCGCGCACGCAAGCCCGGAAGCCGCTTTCTCTTCCTTGCCCCCGAATCCACCTGAACCAGCCTTGCCTCAAACTTCAACGCCCATCAGCTTCCGGGCCTTCTCCTCGCATTCCTTTCCTCATTCGACAAGCCCCCAAAGTATCGCCTCATTCTCGCTCTCTCCTCGCCTAACACCGCACACAACCATCAAAGAACGCCTTCGACCGAACCGTCAGCCTTCATAGTGCAGCTCCTCCTCAGTAGCTTCACTATCGGGGCACTTCAGCACATCCATTCCCCTCTATTTCAAGTCCCCCCGCAACACATTCAGCCCATGCCTACAAATCCAAGTCCACGCTTCATAGCAGCATCAACAGCCATACCACGCACTCAACATGCCCCCGTAATAATGCACATTAGACCACATACCACCAATTCTCAAGATTCTTGTAACTTTACAAAGACATAGCCAAGGACAATCATCATGTCACTAGTAGTTAAACACCTTCTACTTGGGCAACAAACTACCACAACAAGACTCCATCTCTCGCTTCTTCAGCTTATCGCTCCCCGCATCCTGATTCTCAAAGATCGCCTAGCCGCCGATCATCAACACCTTCATTTGTGACCCAAGAAAGCTCCATTATCTCCCCGATCGCAGTCAGACCGGCTCCACCTCGCAACTCCATTCTAACTCAAGAAAACAAGAACAGTATCTCACCTGCAATTTGAGTTCCAAGTGTCAACATCAAGTTACAAGACCCTAACCTCAATCTCCATCTCCTCCAGGTACCCATTGCAAAGATCACACTCACGCATACATCTCAGCCTCTCAAAATCCATAACAATGAAGCACTCTTGAATCAAAACCCCAACTCGACTCTACCCATATCGAAACAATCTATCAAATAATCCATCTATATGGTTTTCAATCGAAGCTCGTAGAACCAATCCGACATATTCATCTCAAGGGTTGGTTGAATACTCATTTCGATCTCCATCTTCTCCCCGTTGTTCTCAGATTCGAACCCCTTTCTCTCTCGGTTTATCAACCAACAAGCCGAGCTTCATTGATTCTCTGAGCTCTTTCTCCACTCTCGATTTCAATACTCAGGTGCTTCCATTTCCTCTCTCCTCTGATAAACTCAGATATGCCGCCCTCACAGATGAAAATCGATGAAGAAGAAGAAATAAATTTCCTCTCTGAATTTTAGGTTGTGTAGGAAAAGGGATGGATATGTCCACCCCAAATGATGGGATAAGGGACAACCATCTCACACATAGCTTTGCTCTGCTCCAGAGAACCAACAACCTTAATTCTCCGCTCGATCGTCGCTATGGGAAATCGACACTTCATTCGCCACCTCTTCCTCGCGCAATCTCAC